>JBBPSA010000317.1:0-11415 GCA_038093355.1 Boletus calvinii | reverse complement strand
CGGAGTGGGGTTGGTTGCGGCGGGTGGGAGCTGCACTTCGACGATGTCGCCTGGTGGTGGTGTGGGTTAGTGCTAGATGGAGGAAGTAAATACCCACCAAAGGGAGAGAAAGACTGGTAGAGGACAGATTCGTCCACGTCGTCGCCCAAGCCGCCGACAAAGATTGTCTTTTTGGCTGCTGTGCCGTCCTGCATGGGAGGTTGTCGGAGGTTTGTCTTGCCCCTCTCGGCTCTTTCTTCCCGACACGATGGGTATATTTTATCCGCTGGCAATCCCCACTCGTCCCCATGCCTTCCTCCATCGACTGGGATTCCGACTCGGTAGCATCCTCCTCCTCCTCTTCCTCGTCAGAGGATGACGACCATCTCAACGCCCGCCTCTCTCCTCACTGGTCACTGTACCGCGATCTAATCTTGTCCAAGGGCTATCGCCTCGATACAGTCCGCGATGTCAGGGAACATTATCGGCGCCACGCAGCACCCACAGAGACACGTCTCGTTCACTTTGCCGGCGACGACACTGCGCTCTGCAGGGATCCTGGCCTGGTTGGGTGACATCCCATCTCATCCCGTAATCTTCTAACCCTTACTAGCCAGAAAACCTCTTCCGCGCTACCTGCTGCATCACCGGCATCAACTTGATGATCAAGGCCGTCCATCGGTTGAGCAAGGAAGTTCAGAATGTGCGACACATCTCTTCCTCTTACCTGCGGCACGATCCCATGAATCACTGCATACGTGTGTCCCTTCCTTGGCGTTCAATGACCTGGTCACAACATGCAGAATATAGCCGTTCTCGAAATAATCGACGTCCCCAGTGATGGTATATGTTTTATTGTCATGGAGGAATGGTCTTCCCATTTATTGCCCGAGATACCTTCCAAGCTACGAGACTTTTTGTCGGTAATTCATCAATGCATAGAAGTAACTATCCCTCCTCAATTCGTGTGTCTTTGCCCCTCACCCCGCCATCCCTGTAGCACATCGTCTTTATGCACCGCAATCGCATGGTGCATCTGGACATATCTCTGCACAATTTCCTCACCGACTACCGTGGTCGGTGTGCGTGCATCGATTACGAACTTAGCCGGAGAGTCGACGACCTGGCTGCTCCCAGTTCTTTTTGGCCGAGAGGGACTGAGCTTCCGCCAGAGCTCGAGCGTGGCCAAGCGTCCAATCCCTATATGATCGACGTGTGGGCCCTAGCAATTCTCATACTCAGAGCGTGCAAGGTATGATTGATTTAATGCCTTCATGTACATTACAGCTTGCTGAGGTCCGCACTAGATTGCCAATTTCTTCATCCCCGAACTTCTGCACCTTACAAGGCCAATGCTTCACCACAATCCAGACAAGCGTCCATCTGCCGCGGCCGTGTTGCGAGAATTCAAACGGCTAGTGCTTTTGATGGGGGAAGAGCGTCTTAACCAGCCTTGCTGACACAAGACCGAGACCATGCAATCCATTCTAACGGACTGTAAAGACGAGAAACGCCATCAGATCATATCACGATGCGTCTCCAGTCGCGACTGCGCCTTCTTCCAGCCTCCGACGTTTCCGTTCTAGATACCGGGCCTTTGCATCTTGCACTTCTGCTTCGGTGTTCCTTTTGGCAACAATCCTCTGCCTACTTTCCTCCTCATCCCTCTCCCTCTGTGCCTGTTGCCGCTCACGTTCTTCTTCCACCTGTTGGCGGATTTCTGCTGCCCTTCTTGCGGTAATTTCTCTACGACTCGCTGCAGCTCCAACAGCACGATGGACGTGGGGCTCAGTATTGTCCGCCGATTTCTTGGTCATCATTTGCAACCCAACGCGACGTGTGTTGGGAGCCGAAAGGTTCAAACCAGCTGACAGTAATTCTCGCTTGTCGACGATCTGGTTGTCGTCGTTTAATTCAACAGCCTTTCCTTGCTCGCGTGCGAGTCGAGCTAGTTCCACGTCGGGCATTGGTGTCAAGTTTGCCGGCTTAATGATGGTCAGCGAAGGGCCTTGGGGTCCTTTAACAGGCTTGCGTTCCGTGACAGCAGCGACGGCCTCTTCGTGCTTTTGTTCAGAGTCCTCTAGTAGTTTGCGATAGAAATGTGCCATCCCAGTTGTCGCTCCTTTCTGTTTCTTCTTTTCGGCCTCTAGCAACACACGTTCATTACAAACTACAATGAGTACCTGTGAGAGATGGGACGAACCTTCCCTTTGCCTTTCTTCTTCCTCGGCCTTTCGGACTTCGGCCATCTGGTCCTTGTATGCTTGGGTGACAAAGGCTTCCTTGTCCGCAAACTCATCCCCTTCCAGTTCACGCTCATGTTGAATCATCTTCTCTTCAGCTCTGAGACGATCTAACCGTCGAGTAGCAGCAGAAGTCAAGAGACCCTCTATATACTTAGGCTGACACGCCGCATGAGAACACTCGATCAAAAACTCAGTGATATGCACTCACTCTGCGCTGCTTTGCATCTACTTCTTTAGCCTCCTTCTGTCTCTGCTTTACCTCCTGCATCCTGTCCCAGACCTCGTCGTACTGGTATACCGTAGCATCGAGCTTCATTTCCTGCTCCATGCGCTTCTGTGCTGCCTTGGAAGACGCTACGTTACCGGCCAAAAGTGTTTTGTTCGCGTGGGCATCTTTGCTGCTCGAAGCAATTGAAATGACATCGCGAGTATCTTCATCGTCTAGTGATGAAAACGCTGCTGGCTTGGTGAGAGGTGGGGCAACACCGAGCGGCTTCGTGTTCTTGTTGGAAAGGGAGAAGGAAAGCTTCATAACAAACTGCGTTATTATGTAATCCGATTACTGCTCAACAAGAACGACATGACTCAAAATCCTTTCGACAGAAGGCGTATAAACGGCCCCGAAGAAAGCTTTCCGCCAGTTTTTGAACCTGGTCAGGCGCGTTCCACGACTTGGAATGCGCGATGCGGTCGACAATCAACAGACATACGCCCCATCTGTAGGACCTGTGCATTGCCCGCCGTCCAAGCTAATCCGTCCTTTCAAGTTTTGCAGCCGGGGTTGATTAGCCAGGCGAATGGCTCGGCTTACATCGAGACCGAGAAGACCAAGCTAGCATGTGCCGTGTGAGTCCTACTCGCGACACGGTGCACACCACGCGTCTGACGACTTTCGACAGCTATGGTCCAAGGCAGTCCAAGTCTATCACTTACAACGAAAAGGGTAAATTGAATATCGAGGTTAAATTTGCGCCATTTTCGTGCACTCGTCGCCGATCGCCCCTTCATGTGAGCGTTGTTGCGTGTGCCGAGGATCTCGATATACTGAGCTGTATTCCTACCCAAGGATGCCGAAGACAGGTCACTTGCTGTCGCGATCCATCAATCAATCGCGTCATCCATTTGCTTGGAGCTATTTCCAAAGTCGACTATAGATGTATTCATCACGATCATTGAAAATGACGGCATTGAGGGATGCGTCGCATCTGGTGCGATAGCAGCGAGCACTGCCCTTGCAGATGCAGGTATCGAGATGTTCGGACTCGTCGCGTCGTGTTCTGCGGTAAGGGAACTGTCGCACGATCAGTAGCTTGGATTTAAGCTTCTCCAGGCGGTACTGGGGGACGAAATCCGACTGGATCCCACCGAAGAAGAAACGAACACATCAGATGGAGTTGTCGTGATCGCGTGTATGCCTGCGCTCTCATCCATCACGAATGTTTGGCAATCTGGTCGAATAAACGCTGAAGTTACTCTCAGGGCGAGTCTTGCTCTGTCGTCATGCTTTTTCGGCACCTCACCTCCCCCTACCAGTGTATGGAAACGTGCCAAGATCGGTGCATAGATATCCACTCTGTCATCGCCCAATCGCTGTCAAGTATAAATAAAACAACCTAGTTTCATTCATTCGTGTGGCTACGTCGAGGTCAGCTTGCACTTCTATTTCCATTGATATGGTTGCCAAGTATGCAACACGGGAAGCAATAGATCTTTTTTTCTGGTGCACATAGCCGACAGAATGCCGGTATGAGGAGCGGTCCGACGCCGGTGAGCTTTCATGTCTCGAGTTTCAGTCTCGAGCAACTGATCTCACAGAGGTACCAACAATGCTTCATTACGATGCTTCCCATACAGGTATTCTCAGCTGCATTCTCAGGTTTCTGTCTGCTACAACTATCCCGTCTTGGTGCTGACCGTGCCCTTCTGGCCAAAACTTTATTCGAGTATAACTTTATGAATAGAACAGACCGCAGGAGGGTTAGGTGGCGGACAAATTGGACATCGACTCAGTGTAATGTACCCATCGGATCATTTGGGACTTCAGTCCTACGACACCACCCCAAACACTCGAAAGCCCTCGCCGAGTGATGATTCTGTTCATAGCCAACAATATTCGAACAGTCGGAAATGCTGCAATCCTTTGTCAAATATTATAAGTTACCGCTGAATTTGATGGAGACAACATGGGTCACAGTATAACATTTAAACAACAGGACTACCCTGCAGCACCACTCAAGCGATAGTACATGGTCAGCTCAGAAGATTGTCTCCAAAAATATTGTCGTACTGCAGCAAGTGTCATGTCGAGCGAAAGTACCGTATCGTTGCATAGAATTTCATATATTTCCTCTGCTCGTGTCCGGAAGCTCTTCGTGCTCGGAGAACTAGGTGCGGGCGTGTCAACAGAGGAGGAAGATGTGGAGTTGGCAGTATTGGACAGTTTCTCTAATTTTTCCTGCACCTGGAAAATGATGAGCTCGAGTCAATCTTGAAACATGGGTACATACATGATGGGTCAGTTTCCGTACTCGAAGAAATTTGCTTGCGGTCAACTTCGATTGAGCACTAAAGATAGTCAATGAGAAGTATGAAGCATAGCCGACTCGTAATGTAACATACACATTCAAGAGCTCCGGTAGTTGTTCGCCGTCGGGATCTGGGTTCGGCCAAGGTAGTAGAACAAAGCTGATTTTAACCACAGATGGAACAACAGCCCTGTTAAAGAGGACATATTCAAGCAACCAAAGTGGCATATTTTCTTCGAGGGCATATATATCCGCCCAGGTGGTCGAGACACTGCCTCGGTACACAGTTTTCCAACCAGGATATGATTCGTCTGACATCATCACCATCATGTTGGAGGGAAGTGAGAGTGTCGGAGCTTCACTCGATGTGGGTGGGGAAAGGGGAGTTGACAGTAGGACCTGACTAGGTGTTCTTGCACAACTAGACTCGTCATTCTATTAGATGTCAGGCAACAATTAAAGCAGTGATCCGAATAAATCGCACCTCAGGAACGGTCAGAGTGTCCACAACATTGCTTGTGATTGGGGAGCTTGGGATAGCGTCGTTTACTGTTCTCCGACCTGGTCCCTTGCCGAGGCTTTTGAGTCGACCCATGAAGCCACCGCCCGGCGTAGTTGGGGTGATCGGTCCCGAGGAGTCACCTACATGACGTGGAGGGCTTCCAGGTCCTCCCCAGCCCGAAAAATCGCCTTCAGATAGAGCAGTACTGGCCGTCGAGGGTCGGCGGGCACGAGAAGAAAAATAATCAGCCTCGCGGCTTGTGCTTGGTGGCATATCGAGTCCGTGGGTTCGAATTGGACGAGGCATGAACGGCCTATCAGACGAGGGTGATTGGGGGTTGCCGCTCGTGGGCTTGGCAGTTTTCAAGGGTATCATCGGAGAGAGTAAAGGAGAAGGCTTGGCGAGGGAAGGTAGAGCAGGACGAACTGCTGGTAATGCACTTGCAGAAGTAACAACAGCTGTACACATTGGCAGGTGGGAAGAAGACCTTAATACTTCGAGGGGTGGAAGGAGTCCGGCTGAGCCAGAAAAGCTACCGTTGAGATCTGAGCTCGTAACTCCCATGCCACGGTGTGCGTTGGTGTGGCTTGGTTGACTAGACTCTGAGCCTTGGACGTCTCGTTTTCGCCGAATGCGCTGCTCTTCTCGTACGAACCCTATGAATAAATTCCGCAGGACCCATTTTCCGATGTTAACTTTCGGCCTCACATTAGCACGGACTCCAAGATCGTTTTACGAACGCACTTCTGAGCTCATCGTTAAAATGTTTGTCCGAATCAAAGCCTGCTTCATCAGCGTATATTTCTGCCTCGAAGCATCGCTCATTGATATGCACGGTGAGGACTCCAGTCTTCGTGTCCACGGACGACCAGGCAGACACGACAGCCTCTCCCTCGATACGTTCTCTGACCGCCTCGAGGGCCTCGCGAGGGCTCCATTCTTTATCACCAATCGCGCTACTTCGCTCTCTGCTACGAGCGCTGCCATCCAAGCTTCCACGGATACTTGCAGCTTGGACATCCTCTTTCATGTACCAACCGCAGCACACTCCACGGACGATATCCCATACAGCAACTTCGCCTATTGTATCAACCGTCAGGGCATGCATGCGGTCATTCAACAGCACTGCACGAACGAGCCCACGAGAACCTGCGATTACCAAATCTGGATTGGAATTGAAGGGAGTGGCATCCGAGGCAAGTTCGCATAGCTCCTGAGTTGTGTAGGTCGTGCGGGCTTCGTGCATATGATCTTGGTCGATATTCGTCATTGAGACGTGGGCTCTCGTATCTCTTTGGGTGTTTGATGGGGTGAGAGTGGCGGAATGCTGAAAAGCAGCATTAAACGGTGACCGCCCACCTGGAACGGATACTACCGAGGCAGCAGAATATAGGGTGGCTACCTCTGCATCACGCCCCCGAGACATGAGCAATGACGGCGAAAACGAGCTGTTCGGGTAGGCGAGCCTAACAAGGGAAGAAAGTGGGACCCCCGGGTACGTAGGAAGATCGTCCTCCCTGAGACCTTGAGCATCGCGTGAGTAGTCGCATGCTAATCAACCTGTAAAACCACGTCACCTTGGTGGATCGAAGGTTGATTTGACCAGGGCGGCTCCGCTCCAGCCGAGGTGCGCTTGGCTGTAACAGTGGAATCTGAAAATAGACCTCGATCATCCCCCGTATCGCGGTTCACCAGTCGCTTGGGAATTCTCCAACGACTAATGTTGGAGCTCCCTGATGCCGTCCAAAGGAATCCATTGTCGGCGGTGACAATCTTGTTTATTCCCTCTCCACCTTCTTCACTCGATTCTCGCGCGAGCACGACGCATACACCATCTGCAACCTCCGAACAGTCCTCGACGTCCACTTTGCAGACAACTCCGGACTTATCCCCCGAATAAAAAACCTTCAGGGATGGATGGGTGGAATGTAAAGACCACACAGAATCTGTATGGTACGTGAATGTATGCAAGCAGCGTTGCGAAGATAGGGACCAAAGTTTGACAGAAGCTATGCCGTCATCAGATTAAGTTGCTATAAGTAGTGGGGCTTACTCACCATCGGTGGAGCCTGTAAGAAGCTGGGAAGGGGGCATTAGAATGTGCGTAAAGTGAAATTAACGCGCGACCGTACGTATCTACCATCATCAGAGATCAATATCGCCCGTATGTTGTCAGTGTGGCCGACGAGCTTCCCGGTACGCTTTCCAGACCGAGGGTCCCATAATCGTACCACACGCTCCGGAGAGCCGCTGGCGATGGCATGACCATATGGATCCGCTGCAAGAGCATATACAGATGCTTTCGGCGCAGTAGCATCAGGAGGACTGAAGGTGAGTAGAGGTTGTGGTGTTGGTGAGGATAATGTGAGGTCCCACAGCTTGATTGACCGATCAAATGAGCCTGAAACGATCCAATTTGACTCGCGACTGAATGGTTGGTAAGAAGTTAAATTTGCCGATTCGGAAATAAATTACCAGAAAGCAAGGCAGCGGATATAGTCGGTGTGTGTGCCAATAATTGACGGGTCCGTCAAAGGATTTGAATGCGGATTCCATGCTTTGATGGTACCATCCGAGGAGGCGGATATTACTGCATTACATTAATATTATTAGCATCACCAAAACACGAGAGACCGACCGGTCTGATTATAGTTGCAAAGGAGTATGTCATTGATCCAATCTGTGTGCATTTGTGCACACTGTCGGAATTGAGAATCCTGGTACCGCGTTGGTTTAGAATGTGACGGGGATGGTCGCTTTCCTTACCGTAGTGACATTGAGCATTTCGGGATCGAGTTCCCATTGGTGTTCATAGTGGATATCATCGTGGATGCTACTCCTCCACTTTCTGCCGCCACTTTCTTTGACGTCCCCGAGTATATCCCCATCTCGTCGTTCTTCCTCCTCTGTTTCCTCGCCCGCGTCTGCCATTCCTGTTAATGTCTCCCATCTAGCGACACGGTTTCGTCGTGACGATGGATTTCGCCTCGGCCTGAGCGTCAGTCCAAGATCCCAGGAAATGACCTGTCCATCCCGACTGCCTGTGTATAATATACCTTGCGGTTTTGCCAAACCTTCCAGCTGAGTGGTGGTGTCGAGTGCAAGGGATGTGACGCCAAGGCGGTGTCTGGGCTGGCTAGGCTTTGGCGGCGCTTCGGGTTGGTGCTGTGAAAGGAAGAGGAGGGGGCGCGGTGAGCCGTGGCGAGGAAGGCCCAAGGGAGGGAGTTTGAGGTGGGGGACGTGGTCAACGGGGGGCGGTATCACGTAGGACACGCGACGTTTTTGAGGCGCCATTCACATCCAGACGGTGAGGGAAAAGAAAGGCGGGCTTGGGCTTGTCGGCGATGCCGCCGCGTGCCTGATGACTTCAAGTTGGTGTACGACGGCGCCCATTCTCAGAGACTTGACCGTCCCGTAGTGGCTTGCGTAAGCACAACTGTACCAAAAAGTCACGTCGCGCTACCAGATCTCGTCCACCGCACCATGTTTCAACGCGATCCACGAGCAGGTGCATTCTTGGGTGGCGACAGAGTGACTGGACAGGACATCCGCGATCAAAATGGCGAGCGCGACCACGTCTTTACCATTCACTCGACTGACCCCATTCCAGTCACAGCAGCACTTTCCATCGCCAACATAGTAAAGAGCTCTCTAGGACCGCTTGGCCTTGATAAAATGCTCGTCGACAACATCGGAGTAAGTACCTCGTTTCGTCTTATGGTCGCAATATTCACTGCCAACAGGAAGTGACAATCTCCAACGATGGCGCTACCATTCTCTCCCTGTTGTCCGTGGAGCACCCAGCGGGAAAGATCTTCGTCGATCTCGCGCAAAAGCAGGATAAAGAGGTTGGCGATGGGACCACTTCCGTCGTTATCGTTGCGGCCGAGCTTCTTCGTCGTGCCAACGAACTCGTCAAGGCCAAGATTCATCCAACAACTATCATCACGGGCTACAGGCTTGCCTGTAAGGAAGCCGTGAGGTTCATGCAAGATAATCTTAGTATTAAAGTCGATTCTCTGGGGCGCGATGCATTGATCAATGCCGCCAAGACCAGCATGGCCAGCAAGATAATCGGCAAGTACGTTGGGGCATCTGTACTGGTCTGTGCCAAAACTGATTAGCCTCGAAGCGACGATGATCTTTTTGCTCCTATGGCTGTCGATGCAATGCTTGCGGTCAAGTCGATTAATCTTCGAGGGGACATCAAGTACCCGGTCAAAGCCGTCAACGTTTTGAAAGCACATGGTAGAAGTGCAAGGGAGTCCTTGTTTGTTCAAGGTTATGCGCTAAATTGCACAGTTGCTAGTCAAGGTTTGATCTTTGATTTCTTTTGCTTTACTCATCGGGTAACAGTTGCTTCCAGCCATGAAAAAACGTATCACTAACGCGAAAATAGCCTGTCTTGACATCAACCTCCAAAAGGCGCGGATGCAGTTAGGTGTGCAGATTCTCGTGGACGACCCTGATCAATTAGAACAGATCCGCAAACGGTATGTTCAATGCCGTTCTTCCACAGAGCACATCCTGACAGATGTGATAGTGAGGCTGAAATAACTATCGAACGCATTCGCAAAATTCTCGCCGCCGGAGCTAACGTCGTTCTGACTACAAAAGGTATAGATGATCTGTGTTTGAAGGAATTCGTAGAAGCTGGGGCGATGGCCGTTCGTCGTTGCCGCAAGGAGGATCTCAGGCGCATCGCGAAAGCTACAGGGGGAACCCTGATTTCGAGTCTTGCAGATCTAGAGGGAAACGAGACTTATGAATCCGGCTACTTGGGCGTGGCAGATGAAGTCGTACAAGAACGTATCTCCGATGACGAGCTCATTTTGATCAAGGGGACAAAAGTCGTCAACTCTGCATCCATCGTCTTACGTGGCGCGAATGATTATATGCTGGATGAGATGGAGCGGGCATTACACGACACACTGTCCATCATCAAGCGAACCCTTGAGAGCGGGTCAGTTGTTCCGGGTGGAGGCGCGGTTGAATCCGCTCTCAGCATTTATCTGGAGAATTTTGCCACCACACTCGTCAGTCTTTTTTATTTGAAAAAATACGGATTTCTGAGTATGTTCTAGGGCTCAAGGGAGCAGTTGGCTATCGCAGAGTTTGCAGCTGCACTGTTATCGATTCCAAAGCAGCTCGCCGTGAATGCAGCCAAAGACTCGACTGAGCTGGTCGCGAAGCTCCGCTCTTACCACAATGCAGCGCAAAGCGCACCCGCTGGTGACCCCAAAAAAGTACTCTTGCGATACGGGCTTGATCTCATAAATGGTGACGTCCGGGACAACGTCACTGCAGGCGTTTTAGAACCTACATTGAGCAAAGTCAAGAGTTTGAAGTCTGCGTACGAAGCGGCCATCTCTCTATTGCGAATTGACGATGCGATTCAATGCATACCTGGTAAGGATCCGTAAATGACATAAGGGCTTCGCTGATTGTGTTCCTGGAAGAACCGAAGCCGGAGGCAGATGGGCATGGGCACTGATGGTGTGGATATGAATGTACTAGATTGTTTGTAATATTCAAAGTGGCTTTAGTGGCCCCTGTCCGAGAGTCACGTGATGAGTGAATACGTTGTTGTTTTCAAAAGTTCAAACACGCGTCGGGAGTGGTCCATTTCGAAATCTTGTCCTCATTGACCCATCTTGCCTTTAGTCTTCCACGACGGGCCCCCCTTCTAGACTCTCATTGAACGTTTATACTAGTTCCTGCAGATATCTTAAGCCTTTGGGCTGATGCTATGCAACAGGAAGGCTTCAAAGCCATTGCCACCTCGGCCGTATCTTCCCCTCAGATCGGACAACGTTTTCGGTCGTTGATATGGACATGTCTTGACTATGATCTCGTTCAATCTGCTGTGTTTTATGCCGAACGATATCACGTTATGGACGAACACGACCACGATGCACGTCATCTCTATGCGACTACACTCCTCCGCGCCCGACAACCGCATTCTGCACTCTATGTAGTGAGCGGCACTGAACAGGAAAAGTGCGGTGGCTGTCTAGAAATCAAAGGGAAATGCTGCATGGCTCTTTCGCGCTACCGGCAGGCCCGTGAGGCATTGGAGGCTGCTTTGACGGATACAGACTATGTTCCATCACGTGCGTGTATAACTGGTTCACCTTGCAATCGTCTGATCTGCGTTCCAGAG
>JBBPSA010000316.1:0-11416 GCA_038093355.1 Boletus calvinii | reverse complement strand
GTCGCTATGTAGATGATACACTCGATACACCTAATTTGAAACGATCGACCCGGTGTCAAAATTTGATTCCGCGGGCGCAAAATAACCGATAAGTACCTTGTCAACCCTTGACAGCAACTTGCGCCACTCCATTTTGAATACAACATGAAGTGCCGCGTGCCCGGCGAGCCTTATCTCCACAGCGAGCCTGCCTGTTTCTTCCGGGGCGTTCCATTGGACCGTGCAGGAAAGCTCATCATTTGGACCGTCAAGCCGTCTAGGACTCTGCAATTGCCAACACCACGAGTTGGTGGGGTTTCCACTCTTACCTATTCTGTCCTCCAGAAGGCAAGTTCTCCACATCCACCGAACGACTGAATCGTCCCATCGCACGCTCGTACGACCGGCTTCACTTACTCAACAGGTTTCCTCGCCACGTCACGTACTCGCATTCCTCTACCACCCCCGATTCTCCTCCTACCACCCCGCTCCCAATGGATCTCTTCGCCTACATCGACCACACCGAACCCGATTCCCCAACCCCGTCGACGCCCACCGCCACCTCAGTACCCCCCTCCGACGCCTCCTCCCGACCCCGATCTTTCTCCGAACTCAAACAACTCGGACGGGACACCTACAAACAAGTCTGGGACGAGTTCTACGCATGGGAACCCGGCGATTGCGCAGAGATCATCAGGACCATCCCCCAATCCCTCCTCGCGTCCAAACGCCAAGTCGCCCGCGTCGCCAAAGCCATGGTGACACGGCTCCTCGTCGACGCGCACGTGCAGGTCCCGCCGTCGAAAAGCACGGAAGACGCCGTGGTCGTGTCCATCACCCACTTTGACACCTCGGGCGGCGCCGGTCAGACTCCTCGTGGCGTCCATAAGCGGACGACGCACGTCCCGATACCCGTCGTCACCACCGACGCGTACTCGCCTCACCCAAACTACGAATCGTGTCCCCCCGTGTCCAGGAGCGTCCTCGTGGATGTTGCCCGAGAGCATACCCTGGCCTTTCTGCCCTACGCGGACGACGACCGATTTCCAGCTCAAGCATACCAAGCCAGGTTCGAGGTGTTGGAGTGGGAAACTCCGTTTGATCCCGATAGTAAGTTGGCTTGTTTTCGTGCGTGTGGCTACAAGTAAGAACCTCTTGGGTTGGTAGCGGAGATAATCCAGATCGAGACCGTTAGAAGGCTATATGCCGAACATGGTGTTGGTATAGATGATATCAACCGCACGAAAATATTCAAGGAATTCCGTGTTTCGCACAATACAGGGCTGCAATGGGACCAATCCCAGAGGTTGGTTGTTCTACCTATTCTAGATTCACCTTGTAATGCTACCACCAGAGATATGCTTCATTGGCCAGGCGGCTTCAAAGACGACATCATCCAAGAGAAACAGCTACCTAATTACACACCTGATGCAGATGATCTAAGACAAAGGTTGAGGTCTAACCTGAGGACATTTTGTCCAAGCATAAACTGCCTACACTCGGTTTGTGAAACCCATGGTATGTTGACACCATCATGCTGGATAAGTTACATTTTCATTGAAAATACTGTTGAAAAGGCCAGATGCATGCCAGCATCTATATTCCTTCTGGTAAGCCACAGTTGACTGGAGAGGACATGATATTGTCAGAAGGGGTTCCATGTGGTCCAGACTGTTTCAGGCATATCCAAGACTTTGAGAGGTTTATGGTGAGTGTTATTACATCAAAGGTTGATAATGGTTCTTTCATCTGGGATAATAGGAAACTTTACCCCCTTCTCCTAGCAAGTCTCACCATACAGCCTCCTTGGATACCCTAGAAACTGTCCTTGGCATTGAGCCAGATTTGTTTCCCTGTCAGCTGGCAATTATATGCCTTAGACCATGCAAGCAGGTAAACTATCATAACAAATGCAGCAGTTTTCATAAGCTGGTATATTAATAGAACTTCTAGGTTTTTGTGCAAAGATTGCAACTGTTCCCAGATCATACAATTCTTCCCACTTCCCATTTGGATACTGATGCAGCAGAAACTGGCCATCTACAACAAAGAAGGAAGACCAGAGACAAATTAAAGTTTGGTAAGCTTCTACTAATCCATCTGGCTTTCAATATGGTCTAAATAAAGATACAGTTGATGAAGAATCTAATACTAGGTGTGAACTGTAAGAACCATCATTTGTTTTTCCATGACAACTATTGAAAAATTTTCTACTTTCAGGCTGGGAGCTTGTGCCCACCCTGGCCCCTGCACAGGGAATAATTGCATGTGTTACACTGAAAAACAACACTGTACTCTGATGTGTAGATGTGGTGTAAAATGTGAGTTGACTTTGACTTTGGTTATTATGCTCATCAAATCCATTCAGGTGGCAGACAATGGAAAAGTTGCAATTGTACCAATGGAAAATGTATACCAACAATCTGTGACTGTGCAAAGCAAGGAAGGGAATGTACTCCAGGGATATGTATCAATTGTGATGCTGGGTAAGTGTCAAAATATTCTGTATTTATATGCTGCATACTGAAGTAATTGTAGAGGTAAGAAATTATTATGAAGACAATCTGTGTTAAAGTATATTCTACATCTAGGTCATACTGGCAGACCATGTGGCAATACCATAATGCAATGCTCAGCTAGTAAGGTGAAGTAAACAGTTTAACTTTGAATTAGATATACTCATTTTTTGAACAGTTAGTTGAAATCAAATGTGGATCATTTGGTTTGGGTGCATTTGCATATCAAAACATGGGCCCAAATACATTCCTTGGCAGTAAGTACAATTTTGTATTGTGTTTTATGTATTGATGCTAATATTTGATAGACTATGTTGGCCATATACTAACCAATGAGCTTGCTGAGCAAACAATGTGTGTTTCCATACTGTTGTTCTCTTTTGGCTAATATTATTGTTGTCACAGTGAGCTTGCCAAGCATACTTCACTCAACTATCTGTTTGAAGTTACACCAGATGTACCAGATATTCAATTACCAGTGTTTGATGCAGCTTACCTTGGCAATGCAACAAGATTCTTGAACCATGCTAGTGATGGCAAAGAGAATGTGGAAGCAAGGCGTATGGCTTCTAATATTCCCCATGGTTGAATGACTGACATGCATGTGAAAAGCTATGCTGGTCATTGGGGAGCATCAAATTGGTTTTTTCACAAGTGAGTGTCAATAGACTTTCTTGTATGAGTATTTGAATGTTTTGCAGCCAAGAAGGTCAAGGCAGGGGAGGAGCTGTTCCTAAACTATGGTGATAGTTACTGGAAAGGCATGGATCCAGACTCCTCGAAGTGACAATGTCAGTCTTGGTCTATCATCAGCAGAATTCTATTCAATACCATACTTGGTAGATTCAACATAGCAACAACAAAGTTCCAATAGGATATCACTCTAGGCTGTGTACATGATAGATGTAAGATATTGACAACGTGATCAGATGTGACGGTATACGATAAGATGTTTCGAATGGTCATCAAACGGGCACGATGATGACTTCCGGGCGACCATGGAATGGGTGTCTCCATCCGCATCTCCACTTGTTTGGATCATATATCCTCCCCTTTGCAGTGCTTGCATTTCCACCAATGTGGTCCATGACGAGACGCGGCGTGATCACCATAGTTGGTTGTTTACGAGCGAACCATATACTCTCAACTATGTCCTTGGAGGAGGATGCGGTGGGGCAAAGTGGATCGACTCCCAGAAGGCAGTCTTGGATGATGATATCTGCCGGACGACGCGCCATGAAAGGGGGAAGTGGGGCACTGGTAAGGGCGTGCAGGCGAAGCGTATTTGCGAGAATCGGGAGGAGCGTGCGGTGGAGGATCAAACCGCTGTCGATTCATGAGATCCGACGTTCTCAGAGATACCCGGCAATGGAAACACGCACCTACCGCCCGTCCCTACGAACCCGCCCCAGATCTTCGTAGTTTCGGGAGAGGGGGTGTCGTGTCCCCGTTGGAGCGCTTGCATGACGCGTAGTACCCCCTGCCACCCCCATTCGCCACAGATGGGGAAGTCATCCTCGACGAGCATGACCCATTCGGGGCTCATCGTGCCCTTTTCGATGATCCACCTGAAGGCTTCCGTGAGGTGGAGATACTGACCTTCGTACACGTCGGGATGCGTATCTTGATCCGCATAAAACGTGACGGGCGCGTCTTCGAATTGGCGTTGGGCGTCCGTGAAGGATGGGTGTGTAGATGGCCTCGCATGCGTGAAGACGGAGAGCGCTGTGGAGGAGGATACGTAGGGGAGGTACGAAGCGATCGTCTGGGAGAGGATTGAGTGTTGGCTGGGTGAGGAAGGGGTATCGTTCGGTCTGGGGTACGAAAGGAGGAGGATTTCAAGGAAGGGCGCGCCATCTTTTGGAGAGGACGGTATCTGGAATGTGGGTAGACTTGTCAGAAATGTGGATAGGATGCTGGGTATTGGAATGAAGACGAGAATTAGGAGGGCTATCTGGATGTCTGCACGGAGATGTTTGCGAAGGGATCCTTGGTGCGAATCCGTAATAGGATGGGAATAGGTGGTGGGTTCAGGTGGATGGTAGGCGGTAAAGATGGCGCGAAGGGTAATAACAAGAATAGCGAGCCCGACGGCTATACCATACGTCCATGGAGCATGGTCCAGGCCAGCAAGAAGTGTGCATACGACCAACAAGACGAGCGACTCGGTCACCTCCCATCTGTGCCCTCGGAGATACGCGAGCAACACAGTGAGATCTGGACACGCTCCGGAGGCAAGCAGATAGGCCACAAGTGGAGGTCCACATCCACCACTGGATTCATAGAGTGCCCAGTGACTGAACAAGCGCGGGTATGTCCAGCCTACGCTGCGGGACAGCAGGAAGCCGACCAGAGTCCTCAATAGCCCGATGACAATCCACAGGAGATAACACGAGGGTATGGGGTTTTTCGGGAGACGGAAAAGTAGGGCCGACTGGAGGAGACGCGAAAGGACGCGATACATGCTACTCGGGGACGTCCATGGGGCAAGCAGCAGCGGGACGAGGTCCCTCGAATAAATCACTTGCGGCGGCGCGAACTCGGGGAGTTGGAAAAACGGGCTGGCAAACGGAAGGAAAAGAGGAAGGAGGATACTCCACGCGAAGACGGCATTGACGATTGATGTTTCCCTGCGCTGGCCGACCCAAGACATCCTCCGGGTCCTTTCATACCTTCGTGACATCCAGTGAGAAACGCAAGCAAGCGCTCCCAGCAACTTTTTCCACGAGGTCGCAGCGGTGCCGAAAGCACTGAACCTTCAGCCTACCAAAGGCCTGTACGATGCAGACAACTTGAAGAGCATTATGCACTGTTCTAGTACCGCGACGATGCCGCTTTAGGAAAACATGAACACCTTACTTGCTCGCATGGCAAGACGTGTTGGAATCGAAAGTTGGGACTCGGACTCGACAGCGAACGGAGTGGGCCCATTTCGAGCAATTCTCAGGCAAATTACATTTACACCCTCCGAAAAGAGGACCATCTCATCATGCCTAGTTCCCCATGCGTTGCATCCATCGACAGACAGACCACTGGTAAGTGCATTACCGCCTGCCATCCTCTGCCATCAGGTGGGATTCTCTCAAACCTCGCTGGCGTCCGTGCCAGAGTTTTAGTCACACGGCGATTGTCGAGGCGGAAAGCATAAGCAGGAATGGAAGAGAACTTCGAGGTTTGGCCTTTCCCTGGCGCTTCACGGGCAAACACAAACGTATGCATGTCATTCTACGATTTGCTCTATTTGATGCCAGAGGCAATTGGCTCGCATGTGAGAGGTTGTAATTCTGACACACAAAGTGAGCCTGTTTGTGCCAAAACTAGCCCGTGCGACTTACCTGTCTTAAGTATTTTTACATTCACCCTTTTATTCCAGCAATGAAGAGGTCGGGCGTGACCTAGTGAGCGACAAAGGATGTCCGAGCGATGGCAGGTTCAGCCGGCGTTTTCGAGAGGTGTTTGAAGTGATACACCCGCTGGCAAGACATAACCATTGAAAGACAGACACAGCAAGGTGTCATGCGAGTTTGTCAGCGTTGCGATCACTCCGTGCAACAAGTTCAACACCAACTTCTTGGGCGCAATCACAATCGCCGTCTGTACGCCTCATCGTTTCCACAGGCACGTAATCGAGTTTCGTATAGGACCAAATCACGTTCCTGATTATTCAGGAGGCCTGCCTAATCCGGTTCAGGATTGGTGAGCAAGTCACGAGCCCGCTGTCCCATCTTGACGATGCAACCAACGGCTTTCGCTATAAATAGCGGAAGGTCTGATTTCCGGGCAGCACCGACCATTTTATCATGTCGTCCAACGATATAATGCACCAGAAGCTTGACGAACTCTTTCCCGTGCCATCCCTTCCTCCTTCGCAACTTTCCCCACAGAGACTGCCAGGGGCAAACCTAGAGTCACTCGCTGCTCTCCAGGACGTCCTCAAAGATAATCATCAGCGTCATCACATATTCTTCAACGACGAAGCTTTCCATAAGTACGTGTGTCTTCGTTCAAGTTTCGGTCGGACACGAGAAACAACGCTGACGCGCGCTCAGTCACATTACGCATCGCGTGCTTGCGATATATGCTCTCGGCGGGTCTGCTACGATCATCAGAGATTACTATCAGCGTGATAGTCGCATCCAGCGCGCTGCCATTCAGTCTCCTGAGCCCATCACTGAAGAAAATTTCGTTGACCACCTGGGGGATGACAAGTAAGCTACAGTACGCCCTGTATCAGATCACCTGCATTTAACATACCGTAAGGTTCTACCAAGGCTATGTCTCTTTCTTTTCCAAGCAAGTTTCTGAAAAGGGTGCTGCAAGTACTCTTGAGGAGTTTGTCTTTTCGGAGAAATACAATTACCAGGAAGGAAGAGATGCGGCCACCCAGCCTGAAATGTTGTCGCATCTCCTTCAGGGGCTCGTGCATCCGATGATCCACGTTGGATACGGAGTCGAGTTTGGCTTGAAAGGGATGCTTGTCGAAGGTACGCTATGTGACATCTGCACATGGACGAGTACTCTAAGTTGGGCTTTCAAGGTCTCGCGCTAACAGCGGTCCAGGGTTTGCGTGTCAGGGAGTTCCTCCCTGCAACCCTTTTTACTCTCAGTGCAGTGAATGTTGTGGAGCACATTGCAAACCGCCTTTCATCCTTCGCGTTAGACCCGGCTATCACAAATACTTCCATCGTATCCAAGACGGGCGGTGTACACGCGTTCGACATCGTTGCACGCATATTGAAAGACCAGACGTTCAAACGCAGGGCCCCCGCAGACTTCCTCAAGTACTTCGCAGAAATACTCGCCGAGTATTCCCCCACTATCGGAGAGCATGCCGAGCACTGGACTGTTGATTTGAACCAGCCAGGTGAAGTCGAGCGTAAAATGGAAGAGCTCGTCTGGTTAAGCTCCTTGGTTTACGGAGTCGGCGGATTAACACCAAATGGCTTCCAAGCCGACTTTTTCCTGTGCGTGCTTTGAAACTTTTGACATGCCGATGATGGTGATCAATGCTAACTGATTGACATGATATTGGGTAGGATGCACACGGTGACCTCGAGCCTCTTTCTCCCATCGCTGATCGCGTGTCTCTCTCCACGATCCCAGGTCCTTCTCTTGCGCGGCTATCTCAAAATAGTTCTCACGTGGTGGGTCATGCGCGGTCGACCAATCTTGAACATCAAGTCTTTTATGACGGCCACGTCGGTAGAACCCTCGGTCCCTACGACCCCTGCACCAAAGACACCCCTCACCACCGAAACGACCCCGACCCCAAATCCGTTCCTGCCCATCTTACAATCGGCGGTCACGCACCCCAACGATCACCTCCTCAAGATTCAACGCACTTTTGCCCACTTCGACACCCTCTATGGGACGCGTCCGGCGGGGTACTTCAAGGGCACGGAGTTAGAGGGTGCAGAGCTGCTGGATGGGTCTCTGTTCTTGAGGACATCCTTGTTGACGGCGGATTACGTTGGATGGGTACGTGAAGGCAAGGAGCCAAGGCAGTTCAGTTTCGAAGGGTTCTAAGTGTGAGTTGTGATTTGAAATCGTTGATATATGAATGGTTCAAGTGTACGATATCTGGCATCAATTCCCCACTCAGTCGTGACAACTATCAGTTGTAATCTATCAAGTTGTCGTCATTTCGAGACGTGTCGTCCCGAAACTGGGCTTGAAAGGTATTGCATGCGCCCGTGCCTAGAAAGCGAATACCACTACCACTTGTCCATTCTGAACGTCGGACTCCCAGGTCTCAGATTCCAGATTTCAAAGGAGCAAGAGATGCGAGCGAGAGAACGATTTTTCTCAACTATGACACAGGGCCCGTCCGGCAGTCGAAATTACTAACCAACCTTGGACAAGACTTGGAAAACGAGGATAAGGCCATCTATTGTTGTGACTCAAGTACTCGCTATTGGTCCAAGGAATTCGTCTCGAACAAGGGTGAGCTTTAATTCCATATGCAGCCAGGGTTCGGCACCATTGGAGGCCGGATCATGATCGATTATGGTTTGTACACCCTCCCATAGTTTCCACAGGCACGCAATGAATGATTGAGTTTGATTTAAGGAGCGAAGTCACCGTGATTCCTGATTATCCAGGATGTATGACTTAGCCTGCCTAGTCCGGAGCAGGATTGGTGAGCATGTAGCAACACTACTAACAATCCGCAGCTGATGTGACCGAAAAGACGCAGCCTCGCAATTCCATATAAATACCGAGAGAGGTGCGACCCGGGGCAGCACCGACCATTTCATCATGTCCAACGATATAATGCACCACAAGCTTAACGAACTCTCTCCCGTACCATCCCTTCCTCCTTCGCAACTTTCCCCACAGAGACTGCCAGGGGCGAACCTGGAGTCACTCGTTGCTCTCCAGGACGTCCTAAGAGATAATCACCAGCGTCATCACATTTTCTTCAATGACGAGTATTTCCATAAGTACGTGTCTTTGTTCAAATTGCAGTAGGACATGAGAAATAACATTGACGCATACTCAGCCACATCACGCATCGCGCACTTGCGATCTATGCTCTAGGAGGATCTGCGACGATTATCAAAGATTATTATCAACGTGATAGTCGCATTCAGCGCCCTGCGATTCAGTCTCCCGAGCTCATCGCTGAAGATAATTTCGTTGACCACTTGGGGGATGACAAGTAAGTTATAGTACGCCCTGTATACCCAGACTCAACACGCCCGCAAGGTTCTACCAAGGTTATGTGTCCTTCTTTTCCAAGCAAGTTTCTGAAAAGGGTGGCGTAACTACTCTCAAGGAGTTTGTCTTCTCGGAGAAATACAACCTCCGGGAAGGAAGAGATAGGAAAACCCAACCCGAAATGTTGTCGCGTCTCTTTCACGATCTCTTGCACTCTATGATCCATATCGGATATGGAGTCGAGTTTGGTTTGAATGGGATGCTTGTTGAAGGTACGCTATGTGATATGCTGCACATAAATGAGAACGCTAAGCTGGGCTTTCAAGGTCTCGCGCTGGCGGCGGTCCACGATGTGCACGTCAGAGGATTCCTGCTCTCCCCATCCCTTTTTACTCCGAGTTCGACGAATATCGTAGAAAATATTACGAACCGCTTTTCGTCTTCCGCAATGGATGCCCCAAATACTCCTATCGTATCCAAGACGGGCGATGTACACGCATTCGACGTCGTGGCACGCATATTGAAAGACGACAGATTCAAACGCAGGGAACCTACAGACTTCTTCAAACACTTCGCAGAAATACTCGCCGAGTATTCCCCTGCGATTAGGGAATATGCTGAGCAATGGACTGTCAAATTGAGCCAACCAGGTGAAGTTGAACGTAAAATGGAGGAACTCATCTGGTTAAGCTCCTTATTTTACGGAGTCGGTGGATTGACACCAAATGGTTTCCAATCTGACTTTTTCCTGTGCGTGACATCCCTTCGACATGTTGAACAATTCAACTAATTCGCATATTGGGCAGGATGCACTTGGTGACCTCGAGCCTCTTTCTCCCGTCGCTGGTCGCGTTCCTCTCTCCACGATCCCAAGTCCTTCTCTTGCGCGGCTATCTCTCCACAGTTCTCGTATGGTGGGTTCTGCGCGGTCGACCAATCTTGAACGTCAAGTCTTTTATGGCCACGTCGGTAGAACCCTCGGTCCCTACGACCCCTGCACCAAAAACACCCCTCACCACCGAAACGACCCCGACCCCAAATCCGTTCCTGCCCGTCCTGCAATCGGCGATCACACACCCAAACGATCACGTTATCAAGATCCAACGCACTTTTGCCCACTTTGACACCCTCTATGGGATGCGCCCGGCAGGGTACTTCAAGGGCACGGAGTTAGAGGGCGCAGAGTTGCTGGATGGATCTCTGTTCCTGAGGACATCCTTGTTGACGGCGGATTACGTTGGATGGGTACGTGAAGGCAGGGAGCCAAGGCAGTTCAGTTTCGAAGGGTTCTAAGTGTGAGCCATGATTTTAAATCGTTGATGTATGAACGGTTCAAGTGTACGATATCTGGTTCCAAGTCCCCCGCTCGGTCGTTGTCATTGGTTGTAATTTATCCCGTCAGTCATACTATGACCGCTTGGTTCAAGACACGTCCCGAAACTAGGCGCACGCCTTGTTGCAAGGTATTACATGCGGCGGTTCGCGAAAGCCTGCAAAGCGAATACCGCTGCATCACTGGACCCCGGATCTCAGTTCCCAGACAGAGGAGAGGTCAGGGTGTACGAGAGTGTGTCCGTCACTTTATCTCATGCGAGGCAGTTCAAAACAAGAAACAACCAACCGAGTGTTAGAATTCGGGCGAGAAAATGAGCGCAAGAAGTAAGTCTGTTGCAAACGCGTTTCCAAGGGGAAGTATTACTCATTCGGTCGTATGTCAGCGAGGCGACGAATCGGCGCGATGAAATTGCAACACCGAGTCCCGACGCCACCAGCAGATGACGTTGAGAACGGGGATAGAGCTGCTACACCTCAGGAATTGCCTTCACTGTATGGCATCCCAGGTGGAGGAAATAAAATATCTGCAATTATTCTAGAACATGTACGAAATCGCAGTACGTTCGATGAGAGTTTGCATTGGTGTTTGTGCTTCGTTGGTTCCGCCTAAACCTGCAGTGTCGGGTCCGCGTGACCTACTTGGCTACAAAATACACGTCTCGAACTTGTAAGTGATCCGACGAAGCTATCGATTTTAGAAGATGACTGATAGTTTCCAGCGTGCGTTCATCTCGTCGCGGTACACTCGAAACGCTTCCTCGTTTCTCACTGCGGTTTCTTTCTCGTTGGTCCGTACCCATTCCAAAAGTGGTCAGGCGATTGTGGATGTTGTCCCTCACAGCGGCGAGCTCAGTGAGCTTTCTCTGCGCAACGTGGACAGGGGGAAGTAACTAACCCCGAGGGGGTAGGCTGAATAGACCAGTCAG
>JBBPSA010000315.1:0-11432 GCA_038093355.1 Boletus calvinii | reverse complement strand
TCTTATCCGGTGCACCTCTAGTGTTGAGTCATCTCGTTGGTCAGGGTGCGACAACGTCCCGGAGGAACAGATAATATCGAAGGAGTGAGTAGCTTTCCACTGTGTTGCTATGATATTGATCATCGGCGACAGCTTTTTTAATCTAACCAGCGCCCGAGGTAAGAAATCGTGCCAGTACAGAATTTTGCGACAATTCACATCGTTGTATCACTAAAACTTTTGGCACAGTGCAATCTGTCCACCCATATCGTTGGGATGCGATAAAGTCATGCGCTTTGAGTGATATGCATTACCAACGGGGATTTTGGCAGGCAAAAGATGTCTCAAGATCCTTGCGTGGTATCTTTTTATGCACCATGATCAATTGTACTGTAGGTAAAACAATAAATCGGATTCTGAATCGTCACAAGAGCTGTTAATTGATCTCTTGTCATGCCAGCTCTGGGAGTAGAGACACAAAAAATGTTGGTAGCGGCGAGGTTCGAACTCGCGCGGACTTACGCCCATTGGGATTCAAATTTCTTAAATCCAACGCCTTAGACCAACTCGGCCACGCTACCGATCACCGAAGGCTTGGGCCGTGACTTCATAGAGGCGATGTTGCCGCGGAAGTCTACACGCACAAACCCATCAGCTCACTCAAATTTGAGACCACAATCAGCATAGCGCGCGACCAGGAGACCAAGAGGTGTGCGAGTAGAATGAGATACCTGATTCGGATCAAAACGAGAAGCCTTGTTGGAGGTCAAGTTCGTAGTAACCTGCTCGCAGCACGGCGGGATGGCTCTTAGAGCGGCGAGCTTTGCTCGTAAGGGTTTGGAAAACCGCCACTACATCGCGTCTGATGCCCTGTGCCGTCCATCCGTGTGCATGAGCGCTTGAGCACTGGTGGAATTAGCACGACCTGCGCTCAAACCGTATGGTTCGTCAGAGCCATAAAATAACTATTCATATACAAAGTGCATTGCTTGTAATTCGGAACAAGTGGAAAGAAGAGAAAAGGGACAGATGAAAGTAGAATACAGAGGCAAGCAAACGAAGCGATAGGAGGGTATGCAAGGTGGATTAAGCGGTGAGCGAGGGAATAGGAGATTTCTGGTACGCTTGTTGCCCAATAACGGTCTATCAAATCGAAGCTTCCATACAACGACAGATCGTAGCGTCCCAAAATGTTCATAGCTCAATCCATCCTTCCTCTCCGAATGTATTCTCCCCCGAATAGCTGACGTAGAGGAAATTATCTTCATCCCTGTGAGATATCACAATCAGATTCACTGCAGATCATAGCGATGCATGAAGACAGACTTGTGCTCTTCGTATATGGCGCTCATGAGAGCAGCAGTCGGCGGAAGAACCTCGTCGACAAAGATGAATATAGCTTTCTCTGGTGCAAGCTTGATGCGCTTCCGGATGACGTAGACGAATTGACCCACAGTGAGATCCTATGAAATAGACAGCAATCAGACCTTCATCGCACATGGTGTGCAGGAAAAAGCACGCATACTGAAGGTACGAGATATTTCTTCTTGTCGATCGTCGGGATATCCGTTCGGTCTGCCTTCTCGCAGATAACCTAAATTTCAAGTATTGTTTGGCTCAATTTCCAGACTATATATCCAAATACTGACGGGGATACGATCAGGATACTTCTGTCTGATGCGCTCTGCTTCCTGCTTGCGCTTCTCTGTGAGTCGCCACTTGGGTGAGCAAACGAGATACTAGACAGGAACACAGCATACCAAAGGGGTGCTCATCCTTGAATTTCGACCTCATTGTAGTTAGTTGTGACAGCAGTTGGGGAGCTAAGTAACGTAGCGAGGTGAGCTGACGGAGAGTGGGTGTAAAAGCGAGTCGTAGTCAACGTTGAGGATGAAGGTACAGCAGCAACCCAATGTGGCTTTCAAAGCCTCCTGGCTTCCGTGACATGTGACCGCAGCGTGACTCATGCATGTTGGGCGACAAGACACCCCTGAAAAGGGAAACAGACGCAAAGCAGATGCTCTCTGTCTGGGACTGTTGTTTGCTGTATGCCTGCAGAGCAGAGCACCACGATTACAATGAAACGGATTTAAAAATGCTCTCATTGGTGGGAACAACGGAAATAATAATCTCCCGTCGAATAATTATAGTAGTTGATGAGAGTCGGGGACAGCCTTACATGAGACGTACCAAGGTGTTGGATATCAGAGGATTGGAAGAGGAATATATATATACTTGATACAAGGGCCATAATGATAAAAAAGTATTAGATGTAGTACTTACTCGTATCGACACAACAATCCTCGTGATACTGGTAAAGTCACCTTCCCTTTCCACGACACATGAAAGTGCGGCGATTACTTTCTTTCATCGCTCCCCATTGCTGCAGCCATGCCCATCGCCATTGCGGTACCCATCTGGTTCCCAGGTCCATCAGAAGGCACAAAGATCGTTCTGTTACCGAAGGCCTGGATGCGCGAAACCTCGACTCGTCTCATTCCCATTTCTCGCGCGAACTGGTCTACAACTGCACCGTCCGCCGCTGCTTTGATCCGGATAGCTTCTGCTTCTGCTTCGGCAGTGAGGCGGATGGCTTCGGCTTGTGCAAGAGCTTCGATCTTTGTACGTTCGGCTTGGGCTTTCGCGGCTGCGATAACGCTGTAGGCCTCGGAATCTGCTTGTGTCTTTGGACAGCGCTACGTTAGGATCATTGTTCCACAGCAAAATCCCTCGGTACATACGTTGCGCGCTTGTACTTTGATACGTGCGACCGCCAACGCTCCCTCTTCCTGTTTCACTTTGTTCGAGTTCTCTCTGTCGACGTTCTATGACAGAGACGAAGTTAACGAAGCAGAAAGGGACGGAACGACAACTTACTGCGGCTTCTACTTGTGCCTGAAGCGCCCTGGTAGTAAGCTTATCCATGGTAGACGCGATCTCGCCCTTGAACTGCCTGTCAATGACCGCTGTGGTGATTCCACCATGAGTGTTTCAATCATGACGAGAATGAGAAACCCACCGAGGTCCTTTAGCACGATTCCGTACTCTAATGCAGCTTCGTGCATCTCGTCCATTGCGCGAGTCCGGAGGGCGTCGAGGAAAGCAGATGAAGGGTCTGTTCCATCGTCAAAGTTGTCTGGCCCAAGTGAACGTTGTTTGACCATCGAACTGTAGTCGACTGTTTGAAAGTCGGTCAAGCACTGAAATATGAAATCATATATCACGTACGATGTGCAACAATTTGCGTCAGAATTGATTGGGTCTTATCACGAAGCGCATCATATGGTGTAGAATACCCGTGAGTTGTGAGCTCCACCCTATGTCAGGATCAACGCATTAGAGGGAGTATAGTCGAGATTTACCTTAAGTGGTTCAACCAACTGCCTGTGGGGAATGAGTGATCGAAGGAGTCAAGGAGCAAAAGAGCACTCGCCATTTAAGGTAGATACGTAGACCAACAGGAACTTGATCTCTTGTAAAACTATACAACATTATTGAGACATCGATCAGGACTGTATGGATGCGGCACTTACATGTCTTTCGTTGGCATCTCAAGCTGGTTTTCCCCAAGAGTGTATAATCCACGTAAAGTAACATTCGGATTCGTAATGTAATGTTGTCCAGCGGGAAGTAGTTCGAGGTCGTCTCCGCGTTGAAGGATGGCACAGTTATTTGCAGGGATATTCAGGCTGAGTGGAAATATTATGTTAGTGAAGTGAACGGGTCCTGTAGTCCGGTGGAGATCACCAACAAGAGCGCGACAACATATTCTTGATCTCTTCCTGTGCCGATGCGGCTTCTCATCTTGACTTCGTGTGTCCTTTTCAGCAATTAGATCAAGCAGAAAACAAGGCAACAACGACCTACCACCCTAGCGTGCTACCTGTCACATGATCCTTAATAGCCGTTTGCAGGTGTGTCTGATCAACTATTGCGAGTACATTGTATGTACCCTCGATCGCGTATGCGACAAAACCTGAATTCTTAATGACAAAAATGCGGTTCTATAGTTTCGGTGTGTATGAGTCACGAGGACCAGCAGGATTACAATTAAGATTGACCTGTGGATCGGACACTACCGCTGCCTGTAACAGGGTCAGTATAAGGATCGAGTTTCGAGATGCCCAGACTTCACCTGGTTCTGAGAAACCTGGACCACGGTCAAACCCTTGAATTCAATAGCGGTATCTGATACTAAAATCCCGCAGTCAACTTGAAGTCGTACCGTTGAAATCAACAAATCGACGCTTACATCCCTGGGTCCCACACCACTCCCGTGCCCACCAATTGCGAAGAGGAAAGCCTGGATAGCGACCCGGACGTGTCAAAATCTTGGGGAGACCTCCGTGGTTGATTAGGCCGAGATTC
Organism: Boletus calvinii; assembly: GCA_038093355.1. Lineage (NCBI taxonomy): Eukaryota > Fungi > Basidiomycota > Agaricomycetes > Boletales > Boletaceae > Boletus > Boletus calvinii. The sequence goes on along the minus strand of JBBPSA010000315.1, from coordinate 7,085 downwards.
CCTGGAGGAACCTCGCGACCAATCCACGAGACAGGATGCTGAGGAACACGGCACAATCAGGAATTAGTACTGCAGAACCAAGAGTAATACCCACCTTCTTCGACAACAGGCTCGTTCTTCCGGTCTAAAAGAGTCGCATGAATTAGTATGCTAATCACGTAGCGCGACTTGAGATGTCGCCAACCTGCTGGAGCTGCTTATCGAGCTTCTGCAACGCAGTAGTTACGCCCTCTTTACCAATTGGTACAAAAAATGGTCTGTCCTCAAGCGCAAAGTCTACCTTGGAGAAATCTCCGACAGCTTTGGCCTTGGTTACTCCGTTGGTAATTGATGCGTACGGTTTGGCTGGGAAGTCATCGTCACGTTCCCGTAGCAGTTCTTTGCGATTGACAACGGACGCGGGACCAGCAACGACCGTCGTAGCACCATCCAGGAGGCTGAGAGTGTCCATTGCAATGAAGCTGAGTAGTTGGGGGATCTGAGTCTTTGTGCACTGGGTTGACCTCCACACGCAAGTTATATAATTATATGTGAAAAGGAACTTCTGATCAGAATCCCACCGCCATTGACACGATTTATAGTTATAGTTGGGTCGTATACCGATACTATATCTGGTTGCTAACCGCAGCGCCAGTCGTACATAGCCCTAGTGGGCCAGGAACTTGAATTCCACGGACCACAGCAGGACCACAGGCACGATAATGTTGGCAGTGCACCAATCAAGCGAGCGTACATTAGACTCTGAGGAGGGCGATTGACTGCGTCGCATGACATGACCTCAAGGCAAAAATGCTGCAGTGTTAATAATGGCCCGGCGCGTCAGCAACAATGAATATACTCACAGGTCACGTGACCAATAAAGTACTACGACGTTTCAGTGATTCTTTTGAAGTTCCACCTCACAAGTTGGACCACAATGATGCAGCTATTTTGGCTGCTCCTGTTCTTACTTCCATGCCGGATATTTTCACTACCACAGAATGTCACTGAAGAACTGCATTGGGGTACCTACCGTCCAGGCTTATACTTCGGTGTTCGCCCACGGTTGCCCCAGTCCCTCGTGACAGGGCTCATTTGGTTCGGGACGCAGGATTACCAGTCATTCGGGAGTGAGCCACATCTTGTTGTATATCTAGCGTGTTATGGCTCACATAGCTCAGAGCCACGCCATGCATGCGACCAAGGCGACGAACTTGATAGTTACACCTGGACAGTATTTGACTCCCGTCAGGGTGGGATACAGGTCCTTAAGGATAGCCACAACAATGTTGAAATTACAACCGAGTTTCTCAAGATTCCGGGTGGTGAGCATGGGGGTAGCTGGGCTGCTCGCATCAGAGGGAAACCCATCCAGCCTGGTGTGTATTTTACACAGCTCACATTGGCGAGCACAGCCTAGTAATGCCCAACGTAGCATACCCCTCTAGAATTTCTACAATTTTCTACCTGGGGCTTGAAGGACTCGGCGGTGTTGATTTGATTACCGATGAAGATGAGAATGTACGTGCATTCAGCACACACTTCAGCATCCCTACTCACAGCTTCCAGGGGATTGATGGACCTATAGAGTTTTCTGGCACTACCCCTGACCTCGATGACTTCACCATCTGTATCGTTGATGGTATGCTCTTCTGGAAAATTAATGCCTTTCTTGGGCGTTTATGTTCTGCTCAGGCGTTGATAACCAAGCTGTAACTTCGGGCCCTTACTCGGAAGAATTTGCACACAGATTAGGCAAATCCCACTTTGTGGGTTTACGTGTCAATCCAGGACAAGTCTGGACTGCAAAAGGTTGGTATTGTTCCTTCATAAAAGATTTATTTTCATATGTTTCGTTCTGCCGCAGATTTTATCACGCAAAGTGTTTTGAAGCATGCAGGTCCTATAGCAGAGCAGTATCGCCAGGCAGACCATACACCTGATGCATCATTTGTCCTCCAGCTGCCTGATGAGACTGTCACAGCGAGTAACCTTTTTGCAGTGCAAAAGCTTTTCGATGGAGAATTCCAGTTTGATGTCTTTTTTGACAGTGCAAGCTCCCACAGAAAGCTAGATTGTGTGTGCCTTGATGACACGCTTCTCGGGTGCTGACATTAACCTTCCGGCAGCCGCTACAATCGATCTTGGTATTCCTGCACTGGTCTCGTCGTTTGATGATCGCTTCGAAACTCGCTTTCCTACTCCTGACTCGTTCGCTGTGTCCAACTACGAGGCTCTCAGATCCTTTAGCAAGGCGATTACTTCTAATCTACTGGGAGGAATCGGTTATTTCTATGGGACTTCAATCGTCGACAAAGGCTTTGCATTCGAATGGGACCAAGAAGACGATTATGATTATGACGGAGATGGAACACAGGACACTCAACAAGGAGCAAGGTTCACCGAACCTCGGGCCCTACTCACTGCTACACCTAGTCGTAGCTTCTTCCCAAGGGGATTTTACTGGTAATCCCCTTTCACAGCTGATATCCTACATTTTCTTAACTTCATCTCAAGGGATGAAGGTTTCCACCTACTTCACATCGGAGAGTGGGACAACGATCTCAGCATCGAGATTATCAAGGACTGGATAGATCTTATTGATGAAAATGGTTGGGTTGCTCGTGAACAAATTCTTGGTGATGAAGCCCGCAGCCGTGTTCCACCTGAATTCCAGACACAGGTACCCACGTTCGCCAATCCACCAACGCTCACTATGGCGGTCACTGCTTTCATCGAACGTCTTACGGCGCAGAATGACGGTCCTTCTGCTGCGGACCTTGGCATAGATTTTGCAATGGGCGGCGAGCAGGTTCCACTCACTGGGTTCATCGAGCCGACCGAAAAGGGAAGCAAGTATCTTTCATACAAGGAGGGCCTCGATTTCCTGCGCTCGATCTACGCCCCTATACGGCGTCATTATGACTGGTTCCGTCGTACACAACGTGGGCAGATTAAACAATACGGTCGAAAAGCACGCTCGCGCACCGAAGCTTATAGATGGCGTGGACGTTCAGAGACGCATGTCCTCACCAGCGGGATGGACGACTATCCAAGAGGTCCACCGCATGCGGGTGAATTGCATCTCGACCTCATCAGTTGGATGGGCTTCTTCACTCGAACGATGCGTGGCATAGCAGAATTTATCGGGGAGACTGAAGACGCGGAGAGTTTCAAGGAAATTGAGAAAGCTATCATCGAAAACATCGATGGTATGGTGGTCCAAGTTTCTAAAGCGTGCTGATGGAATTGCTTTCGATTCTAGATCTTCATTGGAACGAAGACGCCGACATGTACTGTGACGTTGGAATTAACTCGGACGGTGCGCATTACCCTTGGTCTGCGCTTTTTCTTCTTCCCTGACTATACCCAGATGAATCCGAGCACGTGTGTCATAAAGGCTATCTTTCATTATTCCCGTTTATGCTCTCCCTTCTCCCTCCCGACTCTCCTCATCTCCTACCCATTCTTGACCTTCTCCACGATCCCGATCAGCTTTGGTCACCATATGGCATTCGTAGCCTGTCGGCTTCACACCCCGAATTTGGACGCGGCGAAAACTATTGGAAAGGACCAATCTGGATCCAGATGAACTATATGATCTTGAGCTCTTTGTACAAGGTGTCTCGATGTGTTGCGTGAGGATCTGTGCCGGGACTGACGGGTTTCGTGAACAGACTTATGCAGCCGTTGAAGGTCCCTATCGGGAGTACGCCAGAGAAATCTATGCGGAACTTCGGAGAAACGTCGTGGAGAATGTTTACAAGGTACCTAATCATAAAAGATCTTGATTGCCATCTCTGCTAACAGCGCACCTAGGAATACGAACGAACTGGGTATGTCTGGGAACAGTACGATGCACTTACTGGCGAGGGCAGAAGAAGGTGTGATCTCTCATGTACTTCTTGGCGAGTGTTAACGTTGTTTGCCAGCCATCCGTTTACTGGCTGGACATCCCTCATCACTCTCAGTAAGTGTTGTGCCATAACTCCCACGTGCATGCTTCTAAAACCCTTGCAGTCATATCCGAAAAATACTGATGTACCCATTCTGGGCACTGCACTAAGAGGACCCGTTGCGCCATCATTCTACGTTACATACTTGCGTATGAACCACTGCGTGTCTGCCACAGTCAATCAAAATTTGGGAGTGGTGTAGAATGACTTTAGGGTTACAATGTTGTCCTGAATCGGGACACACTGCATAAGAACAAGGTAGGGCAAGGGTATAGTCAACGCTCGAGATGCAAACAGGTCAGTCAGCGCGGCAGGGAGTCTGGATTCGAGAGGCAAGCTCTCCATAAAATTTGAAAACGAAGCCAAACCAACGATGTTCCATGATCATCTTCCACGCACTAGGCGATGGGTCCACATCTGAGAAAGTGTTGGATGTGGACAGAAGGCGTTCACCGGTGTGTAAATTGAATGTCTTGTTCATACGCCTAGTACTTATCAATCCCAACTAAAGCGGGGCATTATTCAAACTTGAAGCCGGAAGTGGATGAGGTGCGTAGATCAGGTCGGCTGTTCGAAGCGATGCTGAACGCGCGAGCTGGTCGTTCTGCACCCGGGTAGAGGTTCATTACTGCCAAGCTACTGCACACAACATGCCTCGCCCAAGCACTCCGATACAATTTTACCCAACGATGCTCAATCTTGAAGGAGACCTTGGAGACCGATGACGAATCTTAATGGGCTGTGGTATCCAATAGTGTCACGGACTAGGAACTAGGTTCAGATGAGGGATGGCATGCCAGAAACATGGCGGGCGACGCGAGAATCAACCACGGCCAAGACATCATCGAGAAGGACCCTACATTATCACGTCAGCATACGAAAACCACTTTTTCGGAATATCTCGTTACTAGTGCAGTATGATGGCCTGAGCCATGGATGCGGCAAACGGATAACGATGGCGTGGCCCAAGAGGGGAGTGACACCAGCAATAACTTTTGTTCTCCTGGCAGTCAGAAATGTAAGATAGATGGGCGCAGAAGAGGATTGGCTGGAGAAAAGCTGAGCTGTCCCTGATGTAGCTTGAGGAATCCAGAGACGAGATAAGGACCGCCATATGTTATGAAAAGGGCAGTCTACGATCCGGAGCTGGGGTGGATGGGCAAAGTTGTACTCACTAGTGCCACTCGGGGGCGCGCTGGAGATCACTTCCAAGATTGGCAGACTCATCTAGTGCCGATCATATGCAGAATATATTGGCAGTAAGCATCGGTTTTTCGGTATTTGAAATCACATCAGCAACCCTAGAAACAGCCCGAGCACAGCCCGCTGCGATGGACTGGCAAGTGATACATATGAGGGGAAATGTTTGCACGTAAGAACGTGTCCAAATAAATAGCGCGATGGTGTCGCACGGCCAGAAGAGCAAGAGGATTGTAGAGGACGACTGCGTTCGGAGATGATTGAAATGGGTCAAGCACGAGGCGAGAAGCGCGACAGGTTCAAGAGCATGCGGTAGTTGAACGTTGAATGGCGGCTGTGTGGATCTGGTCGGTGAGAACAAACTTCAACGAAATGGTGAGACTTGTCAAGAACGCGAAACCAAGAAGTGTCTGACAACAGAATAACGCAGGCGAGGTACGGAAACAAAACCCACGAGCTTCAAGTTGGACCGGAGTTTCCAGCGGCCGTGGCGAGAAATGACACACGCGGGAGCATACTATGAGAGCAGGCGGACGCGACGAGAGCGGCGGCGGCGAGGATGGCGAGGAGTAAACTTGAAGCGAGAAGAATGCTTTTCAAGTCAAAGTCCCTGATTCTGAACTTGGGTGTCGTTGCTATTACATGAGCTACCTTTGCTGAATGGACTACATTATGGGCGGCCTGAACAATCATAGTACCCCGTCCCCTGGGATTTCGTCAGCCAGTTGGATAGTTGCAGACAGAGTGCTTACCTGGGCCATGGTGACGTTTGGCACTAGGCCCTGCAGTAGGGATGGAGGGACGTTTCAAGTCCGTTGATAAGCCTTTCGTTTCTTGCCATTCCTTTGACTCCTTTGCACTCTGGTGGACCCGAATCAATCGCTGATAAAGTGTCTCGTCGACAGGATCACGCTCGGTGGGACGTAATACCCCCTCATCATCTGTGGGCCAGTCGTTATTCGGATCCTGCAAGGTCTCCTCAATCTTGGTGGTGAATCACTCCGAAGATGCCAGGGCGTCCATGTTGGAAGTATATTTGCGGACTGGATCGCTCGAGATTGCTTCCTCCGAGTCGGTTCCTGTCTGCGTTACCAACTCGTGAAGTTTATGATCCCCGTCCGTGGGAGGGGGGGCATACAACGACGCGAATGGGGAACTTAATGATTTGACCAACTTGAAAAGCGGAGTAGGCTGTTCGGGCTCAAAGGAAGGCGATGGAAATTTCCCCTGTAGAAAGAGCAGAACCTTTCCTTTCCCACCACAATCAAAGCCTCCAATACCGCCGTGGCTTTCATCAAAATTCTCTAAATCCAACCAGCGCTCTGCAGGTGTGTAGGTGTTGATCGCCTGAACATAAGACAACATTATCCACCCAAGGACATGCAAGAACGACTCAAGATCGTCTGCCAATGTGTGCATCCTGCGAACATCCCCGAGTATGTTAGCAGACATGAACTGCCACGTCCCCTAACATATTATTCATGAGTGGGCTACTAAAAACGAACGAGATGATGCTCACAGTTCGATCAGGCTGCCTTTTACCAACCTTGCCAGACACTTTCGCCATCTCCCAGTCAATTAATAGACCTCGACCATCGTCCGTCCGAATGATATTTCCAGGGCTAATATCACGGTGTAAAATTCCAGCGACTTTGTATGCATGTGAATGAGCTTCTAGTCCTTCAGAAACGAGCTTACGTGTATAAAGTGGATGAGCTTGCCTTTTAGTGCGTCCAAGATAACGGATGTCAATCCTCTCGTGGACTTGAAAGTTGTGAGTGCGTGTCCAACAACCCCAAGGACAAGTCGGTAATGACGGAATGGAGTTAAAGCCCTTGGCTTGACGCACAACCACCGTGCAGTTGCAAATTCCTGTGTTCGTGTCAATCCACCCTTCACGTCACCACCTGCCACCAGCGTCGGGATATGGGGGGTTTTGTGTTCCTTGAG
>JBBPSA010000314.1:0-11446 GCA_038093355.1 Boletus calvinii | reverse complement strand
CTCCTGGTGGGGACCAACGTCGGTTGAACGTGTACGACGGAGTAGTGACGAGGAACACGCGTGGTCGGTACACACCGAGCACGAGGGGGGCGACTTGAACGAGGACGTCGTCCGTCAAATGCTCAATTCTGAATCACGCGGGTGCTTATCAGCTGGAGGAGCAAGAGGATGACGCGATGAAACCTTACAGCTCGCTGGCGACGATACACTGCACATTGACAAACGCTGGATTGATCACGTCAACGCTACCTTGCCATAGTTCGACGTCCAAGGGTTCCCAGCGCGTATACAGAGGGTTTACCGACGCCGTGGATGTGTATTGAGCAGCAATCTCTAGTTGGGAGGATGAAATGTCAAGTCCTGCAATGCGTGTCGCATGCAGATCGGGCGTCTCTTCGTCATTCAAGCCAACGTTGCAAAATAGCGAGGAAAGTTCGTGATCGTCGTCTTGAAAGTGCTTCGGTCTCAGCCAGGGGGCGGGCTGGCACAGTGTCGCAAGGAGGGCGCCTTCGCCACATCCAATATCTACGATCTGTACGATTGTATCAGTGATAATTGCTCTGGACGAGATGGTTCGAATTATTATTGTACGGACCTCGGTGAGTCGTTCACGCCGAAGGATGTCTAATATCCATATTCTGCGTTGATGATGCAATGGAGGAAAGAACGTGACTTTGAGGGACTCGGAATCACTTTCCATGACAGGTCACCAAATGATCAGGCTGATCACGTAGAAATAGGTGTGAGGCCGGGGAGATGATCGCTAGCAACTTGGACGATGCAAGGAAGTTGGAGGGAAGTAAGGCCGTGTCACAAGGGATGTATTATAATGTCATATACCACAGCAGGCACTTCGTCGAAGGAGACCCAATAAAGCCACAATGGACCACCGCAAGTATCTGTGGAACTAAGCAATTACAGGACCAAAACAGCGACGATATCAACAAGTGCGATGTAACAGCGTGTTTTCCCGAAGAGGGAGATAGTGAGAGCGAATAAGGAAATGTAAGCAGGTGGGCAACTACAGGAACAACGCAATACAAGAGTGACTGGTGTAATGTACGAAAACTCGGCGGGCAGGGAGAGTTTAGGAGATGTCTACTGCGAATATCATACGAACACAAGAGAACTTCTTTCACACAGAAGGGAGACAGAAGTAATGGGGGAAAATCAGACCAAGGCAGCCGATTGTAAGTAGCCCCGGAAGATGGAGTCCCGCACTGATCAAATGGTTTCCCTGGTGAGGAATGGAATGCGTTGCTATGCTGAGCACCTACCGTTACCAATAATGCTCTGTGTAGCTTTCGTGTCCTGTGATAGTCAAGCACGCATCAACAGAATGCAATGGATCCTGGAACAAGAACACTAACCGTAACGTTGGTCAGGTGCGTATACAAGACTCGTCGGTTCTCGTTATTCCTCCTATGGACTTGCAAAAAATGTGCCCGGAAATATTGTACTACAGCTTCGTACTCGTTGGGACGGTCGCCGTACGACAGGATACTTACTCCACGTAAGTGACGAAATAAAGAACTGAACGACACATACTATTTTGAGACCAGCAAGCCTTGTTCGAGCTTTTTTCTGAGAATGTCTGTCTTATCTGTGGAACGAATAAGTACTTGATCCCTATTCTTGAGAGGCGTATGGCGAGACATACTGAGGAACAAAACTAGGTGGACTCTCTTGAGGAGTTGGTTTGAACAGATTTGGGTGAAGAGTTGCAGAGAATCATCAATGCGGTTTGTGCGAGGGTCTTCTTCAAGATACTATATCCCGGTGCGCGAAATTAAGTCGGGCACGTGCTCATCGAGGAAAACGTACCTGGTCGAAGGCACTGATTGGGCTAACAAAAATGATTGCGTTTGCATCATCAAAATATGGCACCCACGAATGGCGCTGCCCTCTAGCGCCACCCACGTCAAAGAGATGCCACGATACGCTCTTTCCATGGATATCCACATCGAAGATATGTTCGGCGACGCCCATCGTCTGGATACGAGCATGCAGGATGTCATCTACTGACGTCAGCCAACAACAGCATACAATCAATCCATCAGAGCCTACCTGTCGAAGGTATATAGTCTCGAGCAGAGATGCGAGGAATATTATTTAAGAAGCTGCGAAGTTGTCAGCAGAATGCATGCATACATTCACTTGACTTACAATTCCGACCACTCGTCGAGCTTCAACTTTCTCTTTGAAATCAAGGCACGAACAATTGGGTGTTCCCAAAGGGTTATTATGTCCTCGCGTGACTGGTCCAACATTGTAGCGACGTTGTCGACTAGAGCATCTGGATTGACATCGGTCGACATCGCCGTTCCGGGACGCTCAACCAGCAGTTCCGCGCTTTCCGCCTCTGCTCGCTTCGATCGCCTTCCGATGAGCTTCTGGCCAGTGTGAATGGTTCTCGCCTGCCAGCCACTGCGGACATAAATTTCTCCTTTGCCAGATCCTGACACAGAAATGCCACCGCTGAGTCGATCACCCAGTTGTGGCTCGGTATTTACCAGGGACAGAAGGCGGCGGCGCAAATCCGAGATGGTGGACAATTTTGTAGGGCTTGAAGCCGTGGGGCTTGGAAGTTCTACATCGGAAGTGAGAGTATCGATGTGCAAACCCACAAAGCTGGCGCGAGATGTTCCGGCTAAAAGGGGATCATCCTGGCTGAGTTCTTGACGCTCCAGCGTACTTTGGGAGTCGGAACCATCATCTATGTCGTCCCACGTGTCCAAGGTGACCAGGATTTTTTTGACAGAACGGACGACGTTGAAATATACAACAGTTCTCCAGGACATTCGCTCACTCTCGAGTGAAGCTGGGCTGTACATGAGCTGGAATTGCTTCTGCAATGTCGATTTGCCTGACTCGGCCTGGCCCAAAAGCAGCAACTTTGGGCACAGACAACATCAGTCACGAGGCAGATATAAACGATAAATCCCACCTTGACGTCACCCTTGGACCTTTTCAACTTTTCACGCTCGATTCTGAGGTCTTCATCGATTTGCTCGGATATGCGACGAGCCTCTGCCTCCTGCTGCAGACGCACTTGGCGGTCTGTTTCCGACTCAGTTAGAGGGGGACGGATTGCAATGGAGAGGGGGTCGTCCTGGCTGCGGATGGAGGACGTTCGGATCATGGTGGTGGTTCGAAGTCAAGGACGAAAGTGCGCAAGGACGTATCCAAGTCGGTGCGGTCTTCGAAGGCTCGGCGGCCGCGAGATCACAATGCCGAGTTATAATTAATCACCACGAGACGTCACGCGTTACATAAGTCACGCATGGTCTGTTCGCTTTGATCCGCCACCATCGCGCATATACTCACCTTCCATCCGCTAGTCCGTAACGCTCTACACGTCTCATGGCGAACTCAAGGTACGCTCTAACAAATTTGTTTGAAACCTGCTACCATGGTATCCAAGATCGAGGTATTCTGCGAAGCTGTGCCGAAAGCAGCAGAAGTGCGTGACTCCCGTGGTAATTCAATTTTCTATTATTTCATTCTCATCCCCATTTCCCAGAACTTCTTGGCCCTCTGCGCCTCTGGCTATTATAACGATTGCATATTTCACCGAAACATTAAAGGTTTCATGATCCAAACCGGTGACCCGTCTGGTTCAGGCAAAGGTGGTCAGAGCATATGGGGCAAACCCTTCGCAGATGACATACGATCCACACTCAAGGTGCGGAGTTTGTCGCACACAATTGTTCCCGTACCTCATGGTGTTCTTTAACACCGCTAGTTCAATAATCGTGGTATGGTCGCTATGGCGAACTCTGGACCCGATACCAATAAATCCCAATTTTTCATCACATATGCGAAGCAGCCACACCTTGACGGGAAATACACGATTTTTGGCAGGGTGATTGACGGCGCCGACTCTACTTTGGACTTGATGGAGCGCATCCCCGTCAACAATAAAAACAGACCCCTCGCTGAAGTCAAACTCACTCATGTAGGACATGAGCCGTAACCGTAAGATGATACCTGAACCTAATTTCTAGGTAACAATCCATGCCAATCCGATCGCCGATGCCCAACTCATGGGCCGTTGATGCATCCCTTTTGGCACATCGCTTGGGATATCTACGAGCCAACCACCAGCGCAGTGATTACATGCTACTGTAAGGTATCGAATTCACCGCTTGATAAACCCGACAAGCTCTTTCTGCAATTCTCTTTGTTTTCTTGCTTTGTCTAGATCGTCCACGCTACGGAGATCATATACAATGTCACGTGTTTTCCCAAAGTATACCTGCAGGCGATCTCGTCAGCAGCTATCGTTCTATTAGAGAAAGGGGCAGACCTCTTGCAGAAGGTTGCGCATTTTGATCTCCATCTCCTCGATCATCCTTCCTGTATTGGTAATATGCGACGAAGAATCCTGCAGGGCCCAGTCTTGCTCCGTCTGAATCGTGAAAGACGCGAAGAGTGAGAAATGTTTTGAATTGGAAGCTTCAGTTTTGCAAATCACCTGTCGAGTCATGCTTCCGCTCAAGTTGACTTCTCCCGATGACTTCGAGCCATGATCAGAATCTTTCTTTTCCTGGATGGCAACGGTGTAGGCCTGAGCATCTTCGTTGTGCCGCGTGACAAGCTGGAGCATGACCGTGGATGTCAGCTTGTAGTGAGCTTGCCTCCCGCGCTCTGCCGTTTCAAAGACGTGTATAGAGTCCCATGATCCGGATGGCTCATCCGGGCTCGAAGGGTCCATCACTGCGAAGATGCTCAGTCAGTATACTGGCCCGTGATCCCCGGTGTGAGGGGTACGGAAGCGCGAATAGACTGTCAAAGGTCGCATACTCACCCTTCTTTAGTAGTACCACACCAGCAAATCCACCATCCTCGAGTTCCCAGAGGTAAACAGAAGAAACCCCCCCTTCGTAATATCTGTCACATGTGGCAAGGGTGGTAAGATCTATGTGAGAAGAATTCATGTAGACATGGTCGCGGGAACGCGTACAATTCCCTATAGGTGTCAAAAGCTTCGTTTGCCGCGATTTCTAACTTGCGCAGTTTCGGACTTGGAGTGGTTCCGTCTTCTAGTGGAGGATCGTACTCGTTGGACCACGGCGAACTGGAAAAATGCGTCAGTCAGGCTGCACAAGAGCTTATGTCTTTCATTGTCAAAGGAGCTTGAAGAAGTTGCCAGTGGAACAATCGATACTTCGGGATGCGGTGGACGCCACCATGAAGTACTAGTATACTCACCGATAGCAATCGCCATCTCTGTTATAATCGCAGGCAAGATATTCCCTTCCAGTCGCGCGATCCGTCAAGACTTTGAGTGGCTGGTCAACGCTTCCGAGAAGATCGTCCGCGTAGTCAGGGCAGATTCGAATAAGAGAACTGATATTCTCCTCTACACGTGTAGGCGGCAGGCGCCGCATGAGATCGAGCATCGAGTCCACTGGATCAGCCATGCTAGAGACTACGCGTTCACGGGCAGTGTGTTGGTGCAGTGGCTTCACAAAGTGTACAAGCGCAGCAACATTGAGTCTCCCAAATCAAGTATATAAGCCTCCAGTCTAACTCTGGTACTACTCAGTCTGGCAGGTGGAGCAATATCAACTATTGGTTGTTTGTCCATGGGGGACTTGTTCAGATACGCATATACATTGCACTCGACCTCTCCCGAGCTGACTACGAACTGGAAACGCAAGGTGGGCCGACTTCATCAAGCTCTTTTCCCTGTACACGCCCCGCTCCACGCTTAAAATCTTCTACTGCATTCTTCTCGTTAGCTAGCGTCATCACGTTGAACTTGTGGAGTTTGTAATAGTCCCTCAGGATGCTCACACCGCATACACTCTGAAGCCAATGCCTAAGTAGTTTGTTTTACGACGGAACGGTACTACAACGCACCTTGAAAACCTCTACGAGGACAAATACCTCCGGGTTGTCAAGGTCGACCACGTAATTTTCAGGCATGCATTTCGCTATCTCCTCAATAATACCCATCCGAGTCAATGTATTATGATTTCGGATTCGTAGTTCAATTTTGTACTGGGCAGAAGAAAATTCCTTGTGAACGAAGGAAAGAAATGCTGACTGCAAACTCACCTTGTGTACTTGAGGGGTGTCAGCACTTCCTTCAGCCTCCGTGAAAAACGATGCAAATACACGTCGGCATAGTGAATGCATCTCTGGAAGATTTGCCACGCAAGATCCAGAGACTGGGATCAGCCTATGCGTATACCTTGCGTGTGTTAGTAGAGATGTGATCGGATGGGCCCTGAAACCGTACTTTGTTCTCGCGGCACCTGTCTTTCGGACGTTTTCAGCATGCGTGACAATCAACTTGACTGGGTTTATTGGGGGTCTGCAAGAAATAAAGACCACTGGATAGAATTAGCTTCACGTTGGTGCCGGCGTTGACGTTCTTACCGCAAGGGGTGTTTGTTTGGCAATTGACTGGAAGAGGAATCAAGATACCAGTACGCAGAGAAATCCGGCTACCAACCGAATCGTCTTTCCGTTCGTGGACGCTTGATGGCGGCAAGTTCTTGTGCAACTAGGGCTTCAAAGTCCACGTCGTCTTCTTCGTCTGAAGCATGCCGCCCCTCAGCCTGATCCTTTCCTTCCACTGGCCACAACTCAGTGGCGAGCTGATCATGATCAGACCAAGACAAGTATCCAAAAGCAAGTCACGGTTTCTCACCGACTCAAACAAGTCATAGAGTTCACCGACAGTTTGTTTTTCTTTTCCCTTGACACAACTCGCCCATATACCAGGACCATCGATAGTCCGTTTCGCCCAAGTTGGGGTTGGGCCATCCTGCACGAGTAAGTATCAGCGTAGCCAACAAATATGCACTGTTATGAATTCGTACTGAGCGATATTTTCGTTTACGGGACTGTTGAGGTGTCTCTGACATTCCGTTCCTGTTCTCTTGAAAGCTTGTCAGATCAACCCGATTGAGATTTCATAATCAAGTTATGAATTTATGTGTGGGGTGTACCAGTGTTGCCTCGAACCCAGATAGGTCACTATGATACTCTCTAAGATATCTAAGCAAATAAGTGAGCGCTCTGTCTGGGGCCTGATACACTACGTAGTAAACCCATTAACTGAAATATAATGACTCATCCCTTCATGTTTGTTAGATTCCGGGGTGACAGGGTCTCCTCACCCGAACGTAGCTCAACAAGCACTTCAAGTTCTTCCTGCCGCTTTTCGGGCCGCTCCCACCCGAAATAATAAACCACCGCATATGCTAGTCGTCATCGTCGTCATCATCATCGTCATCGTTGCCTTTATCCTCCCCACCATTCCATTTTCGCTCCCACAGTGGAAGCGGCGCGTCAGGATGGGGATGAAGCAACGGGTGATCAGCTGGCAAGGCACTGCGAGCCGTATGGAATCGCTGCATCAAGATCTCCCGTTCTGACAGCAGCTCTTGCAAGTAATCGATGGCTAAAAAGGATATAAGGATACAGTGAACTTTGTATGATATTACTTACTCTTCGATAACACGACATTCTCACTTCTGGGCCCTGCCCGTCCATCGATTCTTTCACCATCGTCGCTCTTTGCCTTCCCCTTCCCTCTTCGCCTGCTCTTAGGTTGCTCGTCCTCCGCCTGGCACGCCTCTCTGAGTGCAGGTACAGTTTCGCAAAGAGTGTCATATCCCCTGCGGATATTTGCTCTCCGTTTTTGTTCAGATTGTATGTGATTTGCCTTTTTTTGTGACGGCGACAACAACCTCACCCTATTTTGAGGCAGTAGCTGCGCCTCATCGGGGTAGTTCTGGGAAGTAGAAGAACGGTGTCGCTTGTTTGATGGTTTTGCGTCAGGCGGAGGAGATCGTTTCGCTGACGATGGGAACCTCACAGTTGATGAGGATGATGACAGGAAATCCACAGGAGATTGTCTAGACGATGACGACGACGAACTGTGATCGTATGAATGGGAATCCGTGCGACTTCGCTTTGGATCTGCGGGGGAACTTATGACGTGGTAGAAGGGAAGTTGTGCAAGCTGAGTGTGCGAGTTTGAGGAACCGAGATGTGTAGATAATGGATTCGCCAGCTCGGGTTCATCGGCATTACTGGCCAAGGATCGTTGCCGCCTTGTCGAGTACAAGAGTGTGAGCGGGTTAGTCTGCACCTGTTGTTGCCTGTGTGCCGAGGTAACCGAGCTCTCGCCAGGGGAATATGGACCAAGCGGGTACCGCCATTTGTCCCCGTCAAGCGACATAAGATCTTTTGTCGCCTTTGTGAGCGCCTCCGTTCCATGAGCTGGTGGCATATGCTCATGGGAGATCTCAAGCTGCATGTTCCAGTCCACAGGAAATGCAGCGGCGTCGAGGAAGGACTGGAATGCACGGGACTCCGAAGGAGTCAGTAACGACATTGTGTGGTGAAAGGTAGAGGAAGGGATGATTTCTGGGTGTCCCGACGTGGAGGAAGAGAGTTTAGTATGTCGATGGCGGCGGTTGCGCTGAATCGTCAGCTTGTGGATTTCCAAAGACCTGTGGCTGGGCTTCCCCACATGCGGAATTCCGTTTTAGGGTTGTTCATGTGGCCCCACTGAGTCCCTATTAAAGCCTTGTCTAGGCCGTACTTATCATCGATTCATCGCGAGACATTGTACAATGCGCTCCAGATATTGGGAGTATCCCACCTATTTGACTTTGCACTCGGGGGCCTCCTTTATCGAACCAGTCAAGTTTTGATGACCGGGGGGATTCGGAAGTTGCAAGAACCTTAATGGTCCGGATCAGTCCAGGTTGAGATTGCTCATTTAATGTCAAAAAAAAAAGCGCCCTACGACCTTGCATGGTACTGTACTTAGCAGCTGCCAAGTTAGGTTCACTCGGAGAAATGGCACGCTGTACCGAGATGATTGTTGTGTGAACCTGAAAGGCTGACATTGGAAATGACCTATTCTTGGAAAGGATCTACTGCCATGGAGGCGAACTGTCATTCCAGTTCAAGTTGGGAAATTTTCTAAGATGCTACTGGTAATGTGGAACATCCTCAAGCTTGTTTGGTAACACTCCAATTTGAAAAGGAGAAAAAAAGAGGCGGGTGTGGCAACCCGTCACTCCGAGGAATCCTCTGGAACTTCCGGAACATACATCAGGCGGTAAGGTTGGTCCTGTCATACCCCGAAATTAGAGCCGACCATTGCGGGGGTACGGGGAAGACCATCATATCAATTACGATCATCACCTGCTGGGTGTCAATGCCGAGCCAAGCCTTACATGTAGTGCCTTGCCTGTTCATATACTGTTGTGTCAGAAAGCCAATATCATATTGATGGGCTACGCAACATCCTCCGATGAGCACAATGATGACCAACCTACGCTACGACAACCGGGGACTAGTTTGTCTATTGAGCAATGCGCGCACAAACCAGGTTCAGAATCGACTGGCCACGGCCGGCAGAGTACAATGGATAGACCTGTCTCAGCGCAGATAACGAGTCTACTCGCATCGACGAGCCAAGCGCCAGGATCGCCGATTGTCCCGTCATGTCTCAGCTGAAAATGCGAGGGTGTCGGATGTCACAGGAAGCAAATTCATGGCCGGGACTCCTGCCTACATGTACAAATAATCGTCAGGAAACACGGCAGTGACGCAAATCGGCGTGTAGTCGAATGTATCGAGTGCATCGTGCACTTTGAAAGCTTGGTTGGGGGGCTTGTCCTCGAAAAAATTACTGATCGAATGGGCGCAAAAGGGTTACCTAGCAACCATAGCGGCCGGGTCCTGGTGGATGACCATTGCAGTACCAGGGAGAGAGTAGTGCTTGCTAGATCGGTAATCGAGAATTCCAGAAGGAGACCAAATGAGTCGAGGAAGATAGCTGTGCCGTGACATAGAATTCGGGAAACAGGTAAAACAGGAAGGTCAATAGCCTTCCCCTGCCATGAACCGCAGGAGCAGATGGCGCGGTACCAGGAAGAGCTTTGCTCCATCGTCGGAGTCGGCGGATCGAAGCTGACAAAAAAAAGGTCAGTAAAATCAATACCCGACGCTACAAATAATCCCGCTTACTGGAGTAATGAACCCGTTACTAAATAATTCAGTTGGCACAGCAAGCTATCTAGATTATTAAATGTGAAAAATCACGTTTAGCTGGAACCACGGGTCTATGTTGAACAAACCGTGAAGTATTAATATAAGTGGTACATCGAGAAGCAGGCAATGCAGGTGTAGAGGGGTGTGATGAGGTCAGAGTGGTATAGTTAAAAAGAGTAGAGTATGGGTCAGGTTCATGGACGTAAGGAAATACGAAGCTGGCCGCGACATGTTCAGCAGTGGTTCGAAGTGCGATAATTCAGGGAAAGTCAGAAGATCGCACAGCGGAACCCAGAGGACAATGGGAAACTGCATTTACGCGAAATTCTACCGTTGGGGTGCCAATGATGATAGGGACAACCCTTGTGCGAGCTCAGGCTTCCACGCGACTCTTCGAGATGCTTCGGCGTAATCGACCCATTCTCTTCTTCGTTCTTTGCTCTCGAGCCAGTCTTTGTCCAGAGATGAAACTTCAAGCTCGTAGAAGTGATATGTTGTTGAAGGTGACTTGATGATTGTCACAGGTCGCGTAATTCTGCCACGAACGCCCGCTGAAATTCAAGAGCGAGGGTAGGGAATGGGATAGGATATTCATCAGGAGATGAGATGACGGATAGAGGGACAAAGGGTGAGACCTTCTTCTAAGGCTTCCCGCGAGGCTGCTGCCTCTAGTGTTTCGTCTGTGGGCTCCCAGCCCCCTTTTGGTACTAGAAGAGGTGAGTCAGCTCATAAGGCAACAGGAAAACCCAACCAGAGTTTGGTCAAAAACTAACGCGTGCGGCAATTATATGGTTCTTTACAGAGGATAGAAGGAGGGCAGGAGAATGAAAAAATACGCACGGACCCATAAATCTTGACGTTTCCGACTTGTAATGACAAGTACCTTGCCACCAACGCTCGTGATCGGAATGGCGCAGCATACCACGCGAGGGACCTCACGTCCTTTTGTGCCCATTATTCAGGGTGAATTAAGATGCTTTTACAGGGGTGGAGTGCGAGTTCAGAATGAGAGGGGAGTTACGGGAGTCCTTGAGGAGTGGGTGCCTTTCTCGTCTCACAATATGCAGTGAGCTGCAGACTGATGGTGGCATGAAGATGAGTACACTCGCAACCAAGGTAGTGACATCGCTCCAACCTGGAGTGTGACGGCTTGAATGGTGTGGAGTTAAGGGGCACTACGAGTTAATGTAGATTCTGGTGAGGATGAAGGAAAGACGCGTCGAGAAAAGGGCGTCGGAAGGGCGCTGGAAGAGAATGGAGGTTTTTTTGCAAGTTTTTGAGTGGAGGTGGTCGTGTGTCTGAAATTATGCTGTGGCTCTCATTAAGCAGGAAATGTACGAAAGCGGGCCAAGAGGGTTGCCACAAGTGTACGCACGTTCGCCGGCATTGCCACGGCATCAGCCATCCGAGGCCA
>JBBPSA010000313.1:0-11453 GCA_038093355.1 Boletus calvinii | reverse complement strand
CGCCTACGGAGGGGAGTCCGCTCTTGCCAATGAGTTTAGCTTGACCAACGGCAATGAAACGTGTCCCTTCAGTTGCAAAAATCGCTGGATCGTGCTGTCTAGCGCGAATGAGAGTGGTCAGGGTTGGGGTATACGACGAGATGTACAGATCAGCGAGATTCTGTTGACCCTTTCTATATGGGCCAGCAGCGTGCAGCGGCAGTTGAGAGAACTCGGCGGTAGGACACCACCAGATGCGTGATTGGCATGGATGGATCGGCTGGAGGACATCCACAATGGGCGAAACGATTTCATCCCAGAGGTTGCGTAGGAATGATGCGAGCTCTCTTGTCACGTCGGCCGTCTTTGCGCGCAGAGTCAAGGCATGGAGCTTCGCTGACAGATCTCGAACATTATCCCGCGTGATCTGCAATGGAATATGAACGGGGTCTCGATCGAGTAAGACGATGAGTGCGTCGCAGCTGTACTGGCTCGCATTCACGATGATGACAGGTCCCCCACTGGCTGCACTTTGCAGATCGGAGAAGAGGGAGGGAAGAAGGAAACGAGAGAGACCAGGCAGCTCGTGAATATTGGTCACGACCGTTTGCATCTCGAGGGTGAGATGAGATAGCCGCTCACGTTCATCCGAATTGAGGGCATTGTGAATGAGCAAGGCCAGCTGCGTGAATTCGTCTGCCAGCGCCTTTCCGGCGACGCCAGCTACAACGACATCGTCAAGCGGGGAATGGAGGTGAGTGAGCTGGCTCCAAAAGACACCCCGGCCTTGTTCGAGAAGCTCGACTGCACGCGCAGGAGCACGGTTACGAATACATGCCGAGAACGCATCCACTGCGAGCGACGATGTGGAGGTTTCGGGGACGACTTGAGGATGTTGAGGCAATGATGGCAGAGTGGCCATATGTTGAACGAGTAATCGAAGATACGTTTCATATGCGAGGAGTAGGATGGGATGCTTCAATTCTTCAGCCACACGGATCCATGCATCAGCGGCAGCAAGATCATCGGAAGAAGAAATCTGGGGAAAATGTACGAGTTGAGCATAGAGACTCAACATCTCCTCCTTATCCTGTTCCTGCCCCGACTGTGTAAACCGATTATAGAGGTAGCCTGCAAGGTTGCGCAGTCTTTGCGATCGCTTAGGTTCGCCCGGCGGACAAAGTGCCAGGGCATCTCGCCCTAGAATAATGGCCTCGTCGAGGTCTTCCACCGTACCGAGTTGCTTATACCGGATGGATAGATCAACTGCAAGGTCGTTCAAAGAGGCGACTCGAAGAGGGTGCCCTTGCGGGAGAACATCGAGTACTTCTCGGTCAAGGACAATGCCTTCATCGAGGTCCTGCATGTCCCCGAGCAGATGGTACCGAGAGGAGAGATGAACCGCAAGATCACTTAAAGACTCTGGCCGATTAGGGTGTCCTTGGGGGTAAAGGTAGAGTGCTTCTCGGTCAAGGGAAATGGCTTCCTCGAGGTTCTCCATCGCTCCAAGCCGCATGTACCGAGTGTAGAGACGAACCGAAAGATTGCTCAAAATCATTGGGCGAGCAGGGTGCCCATGCCACGGGTGAAGGTCAAGCGCTTCTCGGTCGAGCACAATTGCTTCCTCTACGTCCCCAATTTCCCCGAGCCGCTTGTAGCGACAGGAGAGATCCGTTGCAAGATGGCGTAGAGAGGTTGACCGATCGGGATGGCCTCGTGGGCGAAGGTCAAGTGCATCTCGGTCAAGCACAATGGCTTCCTCGAGGTCCTCCATCGCTCCAAGTTGGGTGTACCGAGTGTGGAGATGAACTGCAAGATTGTCCAAAGGGATTGACCGATCTGGGTGCCCTTGCGGACAAAGGTGGAGTGTTTCTCGGGCAATGACAATGGCCTCATGGAGATCTTCCATCGCACCGAGCTGCTCATACCGAGAAGACAGGTGAGCCGCAAGGTTGTTCAACGACATTGGCCGACATGGATGTCCTTGCGGGCGAAGGTCGAGTGCTTCTCGGTTGAGTACAATAGCCTCGTTGAGGTCGTCCATCACCCCAAGTTGCTGGTACCGAGTGAAGAGATAAACTGAGAGGTTGTTCAAAGCCATTGATAGCTCGGGATGTCCTTGCGAGAAAAGGTCGAGTGCTTCTCGCTCGAGCACAATTGCCTCCTCGAGGTCCTCTATTTCCCCGAGGTGCTTGGACCGAGAGAAGATATGAAATGCAAGGCTGTCTAAAGACATTGATCGATCTGGGCAGCCTTCCGGGCAAAGTTTGACTGCTTCTCGGTTGAGGACAATGACCTCGTTGAGATCGCGCGTTTCCCCAAGTTGCTTGTACCGATCAAATACGTGGGCGGAAAGGTTGTTCAAAGCCAATGACCGCTCAGGATGTCCTGGCGGGCAAAGGTCAAGCGCTTCTCTGTCGAAGACAATGGCCTCCTCGAGGTCCTCTATGGCATTGAGCTGCTTGTACCGAGAGTAGAGATGAGTTGCGAGGTTGTTCAAAGACATTAAATGATCTGTGTGCCCTTCCGGGCAAAGGTCGAGTGCTTCTCGCTCGAACACAATAGCCTCCTCGAGATCCTCCATCGCCCCCAGCCGCCCGTGCCTAATGAGAAGACCAGCTGCAAGGGTCTTCAAATACTTCAATCGACCTGGGTTCCCAGCGGGGCAAAGGTCGAGTCCTTCTCGGAAAAGGACAATGGCCTCCTGAAGGTCCCCTGTTTCTCCGAGCTGGTAGTAACGCTGAACGAGGTGACTTCCAAGGCAGATCAATGAGTGGGGTCGCATGAGGTGGCCGGGTGGGCAAAGTTCAAGTGCTTCACGATCAAGCTCGATCGCCTTGTCGATATAAACGCCCCCCCCTCCTTGCTCAAATGTATCAACGAGAGATATTGCCTGTAATCGCAACAGTTCATCTAATGGGTACATCATTTAACTACCGTGTATGGCGAAATAAGAGACCGGTACCTTCTTCCAGTGCTTCACGATCAAGCTCGATCTCCCCGTCGGTGTAACTGGTCCCTCCTCGCTCAAAGTTAGCGGCGGGAGAATCTTTGCGTGAACGCAACTGTTCATCTGGTACGTACATCATTTCACTACTTCGCAAGGCGAAATAAAGGAATAAGTACCTTCTGATTCCATGCTGGCTCCCGAACTTGATGCAGTACGGGTGGGAAAACGCTGGGGTGTTAACTCGTTCCTGCGAACAAAAATTGGCCAGGACCGAAAAGGCAACGGCACACAACTAAGTACTATCAATAGCCCAACTTCACGGGCTCTTTATTTGGCTAAAAAAGATCCAATTTAGTCCTCGCAGGGCTACCAGCGTTCGCGCTAGGTAACCACTTCAGGATGTAAGATACGCAAAGTAGGGTGTCTTGACGAGGGTCTCGGCTTTCACCTTCCGTAACAGTGGGATTATGGTCGTCGTTTTCGGGAACACATCCCCTACGGAAAGGAGTTCGCTCTTACCGATGGCTTTGGCTTGACCAATGGCAATGAAACGTATCCCTTCAATTGCAGAATTCGATGGATTGCGCTGTTTAGCGTGAATGATAGCGGTCGGGGTTGGGGTATATGATGAAATGCACAGATCAGGGAGGTTCTGTTCGCCCTTCCTATAAGTAGCGTGCAAGGGCAGATGAGGGAACTTGCCAGTTCGACACCACCAGATGCGTGATGTGGATGGATCGTCTGGAGGACACAGCAATAGGCGAAACAACCTGATCCCAGAGATTGCGTAGGAATGGTGCGAGCTCTCTTGTCACATTGATCGTCTTTGCGCGCAGAATCAAGGCATGGAGCTTCGTTGACAGGTCCCGAATATTGTCCCCTGTGATCTGCAATGGAATGTGAACGTGAATTTCGATCGAGTGAGACGATGAGCGTATCGCAGCTATACTGGCTCGCAATCGCGGTGATGACAGGTCCCCCATTGGCCGCGCGTTGCAGATTGGAGAAGGGGGAAGGAAGGAAGAAACGGGAGAGACCAGGTAGCTCGTGAATATTGTCGCAACTCTTTGCATCTCGAGGTTGGGATGAGAAAGCCGTTCATGCTGGTCTACACCAGGGGAATTAAGGGCATTGCGAATGAGCAAGGCCAGTGACCTGTGTGAATTCGTCTACCAACGCCTTTCCGGCCGGGCCAGATATGACCACATTGTCAAGAGGGGAATGGAGGCGAGTGAGGTGGCTCCAAAAGAGATCCTGTCCCTGGTTACCACACAGCTATTGACACCGCTTGGAGTCATGACTAGGAGGAAATTCAGTTCACTGATCGCAGCCAAAGTTTTACTTTGCATAACACACGCGAATTTCTCTGTCTCCAGTTCAATTCTGACTCTCGTCGCCGTCAACTACCCTCCTGCTCGCGACCGTGATGAAATCCAAAAACATGTCGAGTACACGAAACATACGTGGTCCATTGCGAATCCTATAGCCATGACTACTTACGAGTCGAATCGAACGGCGGTTGTGGGCGCCGAAAAAGGGAATGTTGCAGCCTGCTTCACGGCACTAGGTATGGATGGAATGGCCTGGACGATGCGAGTGGAACGCGAACGAAGACGTGCTGATGCTACTTGTCCATCGGGAGAGGACAACTTCGTATCGGCCCTATTCCCGAAATTTATGGCACGAGGTGCTTTCCTCAATCTTCCTACGAATCAACAGAAACATGGTAGAGGGTGTGAACGTCGCGAGGATGAATGACCTTGCAATTAATGAGTCCCAAGGTGAAATGTAGCAAATGCATGGTGCGCAGGATGCAAGGGAGTGCGATGGCAATGCCAAAAGAAAACCTGATGATCAAGCAATAAATAAATGCAGCCCTGACTGGGTCAGAGAAAGGGCAATGGTCAACACAAAATTATGTACCTTTGCCCTATTCGTGTGCGAGACGTAGCGTATCATTCTGATAAACGTTCCATTAGGTCAAGATGGGGGAGACCCGTGACGTATGCGCCTGAGAAGACCATGACCGAAAGGACGAGCTCGAACACCGCGCAGAAGCGAATGTCGTAGGAGGTACAGAGAGTCGTTCACGGACTGCGTGGGTCACATTCCAATGAGTTTGGAGGACGTTGGAGCAAAATCTATCGAGCTCGCCACAGTTGTCATGATTCTGAGGGTGGATGTTTTCCGTCATCACTTGCCGGGATGTTACCGTTTCTGTTCACGGTCACCTGTTGCACGTCGGACACAAGGCATCAAGATCTCCATGTGAAGCTAAGAATGGTCATCGTGCCTAAAAATTGCTGGTCAGAATATAATCAGATGGATCTGAGCGAGCGACAGGGTCCTACCATGATCGACATACAAGAACGCGAAGACGTCACCGGTCTGTGACGAAATGACGACTTGCCAATTTTTGGCGTCCCGAACCCACTGAGGTAAGATGAATGGAAAAGGCAACTCTTTGTCGCAACTAATGACCCATAAGGTCGCATGGCGTTGTGGGCACGGCGCGTGCGTTGGACCCTGTAACATTGTCAGAAAGTCCGTGTGGTTCAATTGTGTCGGAACGCGCTGACCATGGAGAATGGCCATCAGAAGAGTGCATAAGTGAAAACTATCGCGAGAAAAGGTGGATCCGCGCTGTGATTGGACCTCAACCAAGGAAGAAAAGCATGCACGTCCTGAACGTGACCGTATTGAGACGAGATGGTCCCACGACATCTTTGCCTTCCATGGGGCCTTGAGTTGATTCGTGCAGGGTGGCATCCCGTCAGACCCACCGATCGAGGTAGTTTCTGCTGTGTGGACCTGTGTGACGTGGACAGTTTGACCGCATTTTTGACCGAAGTCTGGGACAATATGCTGTCCAATGGTCAGCATTCGCAGTGTGTCGGTAGCACGTACGTGCTAGCATCGTATTTAACGAACTCTGTCACGGTCACGAGGTTGGTAGAGTGGGGTGTGTGTGTGTGTTGAGGTGATCACGTGTGGTGCGTGTCTGATGGCCCCGGCGCCCGGCGACTGAATCAGTGCCAACTATGTGGCGAGTGAGGGGTTTTAAGCTTGAGAGACGCATTGATCAATCGCGATGGCTGCCCAAATTCCCGTCGAAGATCCGACATCGCAATCGAACTACACCAAGATCGCGACGACGAATGTGACCCTCGACTGGACCATCGATTTCGAAAAGAGGTACATCCATGGGTCAGCGACGCATCAGTTGGTCGCAAAAGAGGACGTCTCTGAGGTGATGTACGTCGATCCTGTAGCTTGTCTGGCAGGCCTGCAAGTTGACGAGCGAGCGGTGTTGACAGCTTCGACACGTACGTGCTGGACATTGAGTCGGTGGAGGTGAACGGAAATGTCGTCGAGGTTCGTTTCGTCTTATCGCCTCGATCGAGCTCACATCTCTTGTCACCGGCAGGCACGACTGGATCCAGAGCACCCAATCATGGGATCTGCTCTCCATGTCCCCCTCCCGATCACTCGTGCAAAGGAGATCGTGTCCGTAAAGATCAGATACCAGACGACTGAAGCATGTCCCGCCTTGATGTGGCTCGAAAAAGAGTATGTCCTCCATCTATCTGGCTTTGCTCGTCAGGCACCTGCTCATCGTTGTTGGTTTGTCCTCTAGGCTGACAGCAGGCAAGGAATTCCCGTATCTGTTCAGCCAATGCCAACCGATCTATGCGCGCAGTTTGGCTCCCTTACAAGGTAGCTTGGATAGATTCCTCCGTTCTCATTGTCACTTACCCTCTCGCTTCGAGATACGCCATCCGTGAAGCTGGCAAGTGCAATGATCGTTGGATGCACCCTTACCCGAGTTTACCTTACTTGTAGACGTATGATGCAAAAGTAACGTGTGTTCTCCCTGTTCTTCTTTCTGCACAGCGCGTATCACCACCCTCGGATGGCCCACCACACGGGGGAAAGGTCATTGGAAAAGATGCCGTCACTTATGAATACAAGCAGGTCGGCGTGTTCTTTGATCCGCCAACGAATGTATATGCGCTCACGTTGTGGCTGCTAGATTGAACCTATTCCCTCTTATCTTCTAGCGATCGCTGCGGGTAACTTGCGTTACCGTCCTTTTGTTGTGCCGCAGGGGAGGTCTTGGTCGAGCGGTGTATGGACAGAACCAGAGCTGATGGACGATGCTCACTACGAGTTCCGTGAGGATACATCCCGGTAATCACTGTGATTCTGGATGCTATTCTTGATACTCATTTATGTCAATTTCAGATTTCTTGCTGCCGCCGAGGACCTCGCAGGTCCGTACAAGTTCGGAGTCTACGATTTGCTCGTACTTCCGCACTCTTTCCCTTATGGTGGCATGGTAGGCTTTCACCCCGTACGCACTGCGGTATCTCATGCATTCATATTAGGAAAATCCCTGCATATCCTTCATTACTCCTAGTAAGTCGATCATCACCGTCGATAGAATGTTTATCTTAAATTTACTTTCAGCGCTTATCACCGGTGATAGGTCCTTGACAGACGTGGTCATCCACGAACTCACCCACTCTTGGTTCGGAAATGGGGTTACGTGAGTCCCTGTGTTTCGTTGTAGCTATACAAGTAATTGACGCGGATTCAGCCACGCACATGCTTCACACTTTTGGCTGAATGAAGGCTGGACAAACTACATTGAACGACTGTTACAGGAACTCATACACCCACCCGAAGTCGGTCCTGGATACCGTGGTCTATCATATGTCATTGGTTACAAAAGTCTCGTGGATGATTTGGAACTGTTCCGACCCACTCCAAAATACCAACGCCTCGTCATTCCATTCGACGTCGGTGAAGATCCAGACGCGGCGTATAGTTCCGTTCCCTACGACAAGGGCGCAAACTTGATACTCCTCCTTGGTACGTCGAACGAGTATATCGGGCTCCCTTGGGTGCTGAGAAAGTTGTTGCAGAACGAACATTGGGGGGTATCGATGTTATCCTTCCGTATATCAAGGACTATGTGAAGACCTACATGGGCCATAGCATCACAACCACACAGTGGAAGGATCATTTGTACTCCTTCTTCGCTCACCAAGAGGACAAAATCAAAGCCCTTAATACCATCGACTGGGACGTAAGTGTTCTAGTAGTATTCAAACAGTGCACCAGTACATACTGTGCATCTCGCAGACATGGTTCCATGGCGAAGGGGTCACGTTACCAGTCAAGCTGGAGTACGACTTGACGCTTGTCACTGCTGCCAACGATCTTGCGGACCGTTGGAACGCCTCTCGTGACATTGATGATCCAGCCCAGTTGGACTTTCAGCCTTCTGACCTCGATAAACTCGACAGCAGACAACGAAGTACTTCTTTGTCACAGTTTGCTTTTCATGATGGTGCTAATCACGGAACATACAGCTGTGTTCCTGGAACGCTTGGAGACGTACCCAGCGCTCCCTACGAACCACCTTCTTCACCTGGATTCGCTCTATCGGTTCTCGCAAATCACCAACTCGGAGATTCGCATGCCGTTTTACCTTGTCGTGCTGAAAGACCCCACTTCCCCTGCAGCCAAACTCTTTGTACAATCGGTCCTCGACTGGGTTACTGGCAAAGGCACCGGGATCATCCAGGGACGGATGAAATTCTGCAGGCCGCTGTTCAGGGCTGCGAACAAGGTTGATCGCGAAAAGACGCTCGCTGCGTATATGAGTGCTCGGACATTGTTCCACCCCATCGCTCGGAAGCTCATCGAGCAGGTATGTCGGCTAATCCATGTATCGGAATTCGGGGATGGTGTGCTGATGATGGGCTGTACAGGATCTGGGGTTGAGTGTTCAACGAGCTGTGAACTAAGAATGATGATACGGTTGGCTGTCGGCCCGGTTTCTGTTTGATATTCGTGTACAATGTGCCCTTGCGTTTACTAGTCCCGAAGCAGGGGCAGTGCTCATGTCAAGGAATTTTATCCCCGACGTTTGAAATGAACTGATGGGTTCGGCAAGGGGTCAATTTGCCCGGTTATGTACAACCAGGGCGGCTCGGGCGAGGCCCATCCCGAGCAAAGGCGTCCTAAAATAATCACGGCAGGGCTCGAGGCTTGTCTCTTTCTTTTTCTCCACACTGAATATTCATGGTACGGTCGACGTTTCTGACCTTGCAAGCCTTTGGTGTCTCGTCGCCATTCGACCCGACTTTTCACTATGTCACCTCGCCCATCTTCCCGCCAGTGATCCTCGGTGCACTCCGTTTGCTCTTTGCGGTATACGCACTCATAACCGCCATCGTCACTCTCGCCCTCAACCAAGATCCTGAATCGTCAGTGGTGAACCTTGCTGTGGGTCGACGAACTCATCTTTTCTAACACAGGTACCTGTCCTACTTCACACACCTTACCTACATTGGACTAGTCGCCTATTTCTGGGCCTCGGGTGTCCAAACCATCGCTTTCGTACTCCGGGGGCGGAAAAGTTACCCTTTGCAAACCTGGCCCCAGTTTCTCCAGTTACTCCATGTCCTTTTGCACTCCTCCGTCATCGTACTCCGTGCGTTTCCCCGTTCCTTGTCACCTCATTCTCGCACTTAGAGAAAAAAAACGTCAGCCATCATCGTCACAGCCGTATTTTGGGCTTTGCTCGCCTCGTCGGCAACGTTTGAGACACGCTACTCCAGTGCGTCAAATTGGTAAAACCTATTGTGGCTGTGTCGTCACTGATGCGAGACATGCCTCCTAGCTTGGACCAACGTCTCTCAGCATGCGCTAAACACCTGCTTTGCACTCTTTGAGATCTTGTTCACGCACAGCGGACCCAGCCCGTGGACGCATCTCATTCCACTCCTTGTCATCCTCGCATGCTACCTCGGCGTCGCCTACATCACCCATGCGACCCAGGGATTTTACAGTACGTGTATCCTCGTTTTAAGGCGATGATAGAGCATGACGATAGAGGGTACCGCGCCAGCATACTCCTTTCTCGACCCTGCCCAGAAAGGTAGCTTGCTGGCAGCATACATCGTTGGCATCGCACTCGGGTGTTGCGTGGTGTTTAGCATCGTCAAGGGTGTTTGCCTGTTACGCCATCGTACCAGTCTTTGGTATGGAAGGTTCGAAGACGACGCTGCGTCGGGTACAGAAGGGCTCGAGGAATGGCAAGAAATGGCGGTTCCAAAGGACGCCTTGGCTTCGGAGGCGTGATGTTTTCTATTCGGCACTTCCACCACCCTCGTTTAAGGAACGATTTTCGTCGAGCATTAAAATGTGATTCATACCAGGAACACTCGTTTGACTTGGTTTATTTGTCGTTCTTTGCCAACTTGCTGAGGGATGTATGACACTCAGAGGTCCTAAAGGCTGTTGTCGTTGCCAAGGCAGTTCTATTTTGTGTATGTGTACTCGAAGAATGTGAATATTGTCTCAATGAATCCTCGTTTGCACCCTGGTTATCACTCCATCGAGTCCATCCTGGTTCCTGGAGCGAGACTGCGGTTGGGGGAAAGAATCCTTGAAGCGAACAACCTTGGGCAGCGAGATCGGGAAGAAGCTGTGCCCTAGAGACGCGAGTCCACGAGAAAGGATTGCGAATGCCAGTGGCCGTGTGCTAACTAGGCTCTTTCAATGTGCTGCTACACGGTCAGAGCTGTTCCTCGGGATATGTAGCACGAGGTTCACGTCTCTTGAAAGATGTGGAACATGATGCCACTGACTGGAATCCCCGGGCAGAGGGCCGATAGAACATAATCCCCAGAACGTATGCGGATACAGGTAATATGCCTTGCAGCGGAAATGAGAGACTCATCTCTAGCTGGATTGGGTACGTTGATGAGAAGTGGCACTGGAGGAGGTGCGCGACGAAAAGACTGCTTCGTATTCCCAGGGTTGACAAAGGTGTCTGGCCAGGCTGGCCCCTTCTCGAATCTCTGTCGCCATCATCGAATCCCTCAGTATGGTAGCCTTTGATAGGCTACGCTGAAAGGTGCCCACAATTATACCACTCCCGTTATTCCGAGTAACCTCGGTGTCACAAAATTTTGAGCGTCCAGCCTATAAGATTGTCTTGTCTCGCTTCGGGCACGTCACGATTTCATACATCCCTGTCGCACGCACTGAAGGCTTGGACACCAACCGGGGCTTGAACGGCGTTCAACCCGTATATTCATTCCGTAGGATAGCCATGAATTATGTTCATGACCTTGCAAGTTGCCGATCCCAACGACTTTTCCATAGCAATTCCCGGGTGCGAAGCTAATGGTAATTTTGTTTCTTCATGTTGAAGTGACAGTACTTGTCCAATTTTGATAGATATCTGAAGCACCTATGATGAAGTGTCTCATGTCCTCGCTCACGGGCCTCGGACTTTTTGTGGACGCCGTCACGGTGCTAGTGTGCTAGTGCCACGACTCGGAACCAGAAACAATGATGCTGTATCTGATCGTTCCTCCCGTCACAGAGGTCTGGGAATTTTTCTAGTTGAGGTGTATTGTCACTGAGCGTTCTGCAGGTCATGCCATGGGACTCGAATATCGGAGCCTTGGGCATCGACGAAATGACGCAGAGCTTTTGACCC
>JBBPSA010000312.1:0-11470 GCA_038093355.1 Boletus calvinii | reverse complement strand
CAACCACTTTTTGCGGTCCAAAGGCGGAGAACACGATCCCGGGAAAGAGTCCAGGTGTGACTGAGGTCTGTGGGTTGAGGAAGGCTAGCTACGGAAAGTATTTCCGATGCCATGTTTGTGCCAGGCTGAAGCCCAGGAATGTAAGAAGCAAAGGCACCAAAGAAAGACTTTGGCTGGCTGAGAGTCTCCGTCCAAAGATCTGCGAGTACAAATTAAATACACGTGCGAGCAGCAGACAAGAGTACACACCGTCGCAGGTATCGTCACCAATCCGCTCTGACTCTATACGAAGAAGAGAACCATTCTTCAATCCAATTGTTATGCAGTGGATTCCCTGTACCTGGACGGTACCCCTAGAGAGATCGGAAACAGTTTTGATGATGTACTCTCTGCACCAGTTAGCGGCGGCTTGATCATGCCAGAGGAGGTTGGGATTTGCGGCGGGCAATACCAAGCGGTAAAGAGAACCCGTCACTGTGACCACCAGTAAATGGAGTTCCTGCTCGGCAGCTACAAGGATGGCTGGCGGTGAGAGAACGGGAACGGGGAAGACAAAACGAATTGGAGGCGCTTGTGTGGACAATGAGATAAGCTCGACGATCAAACCGCCGTGAAGAACGCGTAAGAGGATGGACCCAATATGCTGTGAGTGTACAACGGACGCGAAAGACGCGTGTTCGGGATGCAAATCTACATCGGTAGTTGGGGTAGAAGTGGCAACATTTCGACGGGAGGACTGTAGAACAATTGACGGCGCGTTGGCGGAGGGAAAGAGAGAGGAAAGCTGGGTTGAAACCAATATGGATCCAGCGGCCATGGCGACTGGGAGGAAAACTCGCTCGACTTGAACTTGCTTTGACCTTGTGTCGTCGAACCTTACCTGCCTTTTCGGGACAGTTCGAGATCAAACATCTCGACATTAATATTAGGGAACAACTACAGTAAAGACTACAACTAAACAACGCCATCGTAATTGGTTGCCTGACAGGAGACAGGAGACTCGAGCCTCAAAGGCTCTCGTAGACCTGGAAAGGCGAATCATCGGAAGGAGCTGTGATAGGATAGTTTCGCCGAGCCAGGATGGGGGGAAATTAAACACACAAACGTTGGCGAGGTCGCTGTGTGTGCACGGACATGACATCCAGCACACGTCGTTTTACCTATAAATGTAAGTCCAATTCCCTAAATCGTCTTGCAAACTGTACCGGCGTGGTACTGTGGTGCCATACACGGATGCACACCATTTGGCAAGAGCACAAAGCCCCCCACCTGAGATGACTTGAAAATCACCCCGATGACTCTGACGCCGCGAGAGCGCCAAGCAGCGCAGCACTCGGACGGACATGCATGACAAGGGATACAGGCTCTTGATTGGGTCACCGAAGAGGTAGTTGCACCTCGCGAAATGGGCATGCCTTGCGACCCCAGGATCGCAAGAACCCAATGGAGAATACACACAGCCAGATGACACGATGAAGGGAGATTTGGCACAAACAATGATCATGCTCCGAACGACCTCTTTTGTAGCTGGATCATGTCACAGCCAGATCAACAAATTCACATGAATGCAGACACGGATCGTTCTGCACCACTCTGGAACACCTACGAGGCCTGATCAATTTGTGCGTGAGTACAAAATCTCCACCTGTTACATCCGCTCGTGGAGTGAAGGTGCACACGCTCTTGTTGCGTTTAATGCATCTGGTACTCGAGAATCGACCAGCAGGAGCCAGACCCTAGCCGACGCGCGACGCATGGGCGGAGTATAGCAGCATCCGCATGGTAATACGCCAGAAGACTGGGGGAAGGCGGCGGCGTCGAGGGCGAGATTTCGGGGATGTCCAGAACGTGATTGCGCAGAAAGGAAAGCTGAAATGGTGAATTTTGGTGACCCCAAAACTGTCAACTGCGACAGGAACGCCTCGTGAAAAGGCTGACGGAGGCGGACACTGGACAGTTGGTTTATGTCAACTGTCGTCGAGGGACTGATTGTGAGTTGCTGTGTTTCCCGATTCAGTGAGATGTCAAATTGATCTACAAGCTCGGGTCCTAATTATTTCTCCCCGTCATCAATATTGATCCTTCCGCTTTTCATCTCTTATACCTCCGCTCCAGGCCAGCTCGCAGTGTCACTACTGCACATGAAATTCAAGTTGTCAACTCGAGCGGTGTCCATCTCTTCACCGCCCACGAGCTCGCAATGGCCGCCGATTGTAATCGGTTATACCTCATGTTGAACTAATCCCACTACGTTTGTTTTCTCCTTGGTCTCATATAACCCTTCGCACATCACCCTGACCTCGTTTCACAGACATATATAAGGGCTCTCCGTCATCCCAATGTGTTCGCTATACCATCCAGGCTAGTCTCATCCAGTTACTTTATTCCCTGCCTACTCATCTGCTTTTATCTCGCACTCGTATACTCGTCATGGATCAGCTAACATCGTTCGAGGCCCTCCTCTTTCCATCTGATGGTCGGAATCCACACATGGTCGCGCTCATGACGAGCCCGATGTCGCTGCCCGACCCTCACGCTCCCCATAGCACCCAGCCTCCTCGGATGCCACACCCAGAGGTCTACATGGACTACATCGCAGAGGGCCTCGGTCCCCGTGCATGGCATTATCATGTGGGTTGAACGAATTGATCGCCCGGTTAGACGCCACTAACGGCTATACCATACTAGTTCATTGAGGCGCTTGACGGGATGAATAAAAAATTTGCGCAGCCTTACGTTGTTTTCTATCCCGTTATTTCACGTGATGGAATGCCCTTCCCCATCAATAAGTGCATCCGAGAGATTCAAGGGAGGGCTTTTCGAGAGGCAACCGCATGGCGCGGCAATATTATTATTGCAAAGTATCGAGAGAGTCCGTTCTCATCCATGGTCAACGGTTCAATTGCCGACTTTCCAATCCTACGGAATTACTTCATGACACACGGGGCGCCCTCGCAGGCAAGTTAGACTGTGCCGGCAATGTTAGCACTGCTTCGACTCATGGCTTGTGTTTGGCAGGCTTGAGGCAAATGTAAAAACCCTCCTCCCGAAGGCACTTATGAACGAGCACCGCTCTGCGCATCTTTCAGGGACTATGATTATATGACCATTTATGACCCACTATGAATCCAGGTCCGATACTCGGTGATCACGCACTCCATGTTTCCCTTGCATGTCCATCATCACTTTATGATAGCATCTTCTCAATACTATAGCACCTTTTAATCTACAGTTCCTGGTGCTCCGGTTCCCTATTCGTCGAGGGACCGGGCTGGACCCAAGGCTTTCCACTGTCATCTGAGCCCTTTGTTGGGTGCGTGGTCTGTTCCTTCTTGGGATCGCAGTGCTCCGGGACAGGGCTCTGGGGGTCGATGGGTGGATGAAGGACCTTGCCTGCCTTGAAATACGTCTTGTGGTCTGCAAAGAATTTCTTCCAATTTTGTACGCCCTGTCAATAGTCAGCACCGACTGTTATAGACTAATGCAACGAAGACCCACCTTGAGTTCTTGGTCGGTTAATCCGCGCAAGTCGTGTGTACGGTGCGTCGCGAAGCACCCGGTCGCAAAGGATCTTGCCGCATCAACACCAGCCCTGCACAGCCCCACAAGTCAGGATACCCGCGGAAAAGACAGTATGACGGAGCATACATGCTGTGGTATGAACCCCCAGGGCCGTACATTCGTCTACCACTTGAAACGTCATAGACATCCCCATCAATCTTCACGCCGATTACCTCTTGAATGAGTCTGCGCTGATGGGATAGTGAAAAGGAGACCCACTGCGATGTATATGGGCTTGCTTGCATCCGTCCCGTCAAAGGTGGCGAGGTATGATTCCGAAAACAGGCGACCACTGGATTCCTATACCGCAGCCAGGTTGAGATGTGACAGCAGCGTGAGCGAGGACGAAGTGGGTTCACCGGCCAATACGTCTTCAGTCTCGCCCATTTGCCATCATACTCCCACAGGAAACTGCCAGTGAAGAACTTGCCGGCCAGCACAATTATGAGCAAAAGGTAGACGATGAACTTGAGGAGACCAAGGAGGCCGACTTCTTCTTCAGCGGTTGGATCGCGCTCTTCCGGACCAACCTTTTCGCCTCGTGCAAGCTTCTCTTCCCGCTCCTTCTTGCGCTGAAGCCAAGCTTGGTGCAGTCTCTCTTGTCCGAGTTTGTATTCTTGGTAGCTGTCGTACGGCTGAGCACTCGGAGGGAACTAGCAACCGGGGCACGCACACTAGGAAGGGTTGGTTCGCGGCCTTCTTGGACACCATCCTGTTAGGATCTCCAGGGTCTGGCACCATTTCTTCTGTTGGTTGGGACTTTGGAGCATTGCCGCTGGGATTCCACAGCCAGGACATCTTGGGGGCAAAACTACGAAAAGCTTGATGGGAATGACCTAGTAGTATGCAACTAGCAGCACGGGTGCAATCACACAATTCAGTACTTTCGATCGGCCAATTTTCAAAACAAGTGATAAGACAACTAGGATACGACACCATGCTGTAGGACACGGAGACCATGGATTAAGAGTGCACCTGTGCAAAAGGCAGTAGGTATGCATATAATTATAAGGTAGATTGTACACCGCCTTGGGATGAAGATGTGGGCAGGAAGTCGTCGTGATGCAAATGATGGACAAGAAGGAACCGGCGAGAATAGTGTTAAGCATGACGCGAAAGCCCAGGAAGCTATACTGGATGATGCCAAGGAATGGTGAAGATTACTGCTAGTGGAAGGTATGAAGGCGGTGCCCCTAGCCTAAGAAGAATGCAAAGTAGCAACAAAGTGGGTGATGAACGGATACCAAACCCAGTGCGAGAAAAAAAGAAAGAAAATGCGAGGATATCGTACCGTGGGGTAATAGTCGAGCAAAGTCTGCTGAGGACAAAGGAAAAAAAAAAAAAGACCGTGGTGTTTTCATACTCATGAGGTCGTGGAGGAGCCAGAAAGCTGGTGCTGCCTCTGTTCTCGTTCAGTGGCTTTCGCGGAAACGGTAATGTATGCGCCACCAGTTTCTTCACTTCCTAGGCCAGGGGGAGCAGGGGGGCTTGTCAGAAACTGGATGTCCTCGGACGCATCACCTCCAAGCCATTGCTTGGCTTCAATGAAGCGCGGCGTTTTGATGAACTAAACAATGCAAATATGAAAGGGGGCCTGCAGTAAATACTTGCAGTAGCGTACCTTGGGTAGTGAGTCCATCGCCATCAAGCGGAGTACGTGCGTTTGAATGCGGGAATATAACTTGATAAGCATCTGCAGCTGGGTGGCATTGAAAGCACCGGCTTGGCTGGCGTCAACCTGCCCGTCAAAGGCTTTGCCATTCAAGTTGGTCATCACCTCGCTCAGGTAACTAGCAAGATCAAGTCTCAAGCCATGATCGATATTGAGCTCATTCTGACTTGAAGGCGCGAGATATTTGTTGTATATTTGAAAAGCCGTCTGGATGAGCGATTCGTGATGTCTCTCCATTGCTGCTTGGCCAGGCGTTCCTTTCCCTCCACGACCGGTGGGGACGTTCGCCTGGGCACTTGATGTGATACTGAACTTGCGCTTGAAATCCTCGACATCTACCCAAAAGGCCAGATTTTCCTCGCAAAAATTCGCTTTGAGGAATTCGCGGAAGAGAGCACGATAGGACGGCTCTTCAAGGATTTGGTTCAGACGATCGGTGTTGCTCTTGACACTCGCCTTCGCCTCCTTGGATTCTTTTGATTCGGTATAAGCACTGTTGAGCCTCTCGGCCATAGAAATCCGGCGATGAATCTTTGCGTCTGCGGCACTGACAGTGGCCTCGGGTCCCGATCTGGCCACACCCTCGAGGGTACTGCCTTCTAACGAAGAGCGTTCGTGAAGATTTGTCACGGAGCTATGAGGAGAGGACGAGTGCTCCTCCCACTGGGCTACTCGTCTTCCTTCATCAGTTATTCTATAGATAGCCTTTGCAGTGCATCGGAATTCGCCGTGTTGCTTGAAAACGATGATAAGACGAATTGTGGAGCTGAAAATACTGATGGACAGAACTCACACTGACGGGCGAGTTGCCACCAGGAGCAGATCCTCGAACAGTGAAAATGATGGCAGAATCATTATTCTTCCTCTTGTCGCTAACCAATGTGATGAGGCCAAAGCGGACAAATTGCGCCGCCATCTCTGCGGCTTCTTCTCTCCCCACGACGGACGTGAAGTCGCAAAGCCACTCGAGCGCAGAGACGGCGGCAAAACAATATTTGTGTACAACCGTCGCTTTGCCCAAAAGAGGTTGTGCCTTTTCTTGCACGTCCATCAGCTGAACACCTTTAGATCGCTCGTGGTACTCTTGAAAAGCGTCTTGTGGTGCGGTAGCATTTTGGGAAGGGTAGTTGGGCTGGCGTCCGACAAAGCGACGAAAGAGGGCAGTTATTACAGACTGGGTGACAATGATCTCGTCATCGGCTGTCCGACGTTCGAGGTGAAGTAACTTGATGCAAATAGGTTGCGATGCAAATACGGGCTGAAGGTGATCGGAATTGATGCCATTTTTCGAGATGAATCGCTCGAGGACATGGAGACCCTTTGGCGTGAGGACATACGTGCCACGATCCTTGAATAAATTTGACCCCTGATCAGCAGCATTTTCGATCAAACGAGCATCCATGAAATGCTGGCACATCGCCTTTGCCATTTCGCGGGTCATAGAGAAGGTAGTCGTGGTGGTGGTCGTCACTATTCGTGATTTGTCTCTTGGGTCCGGCCCACGGTTGGACTGGGAAAATTTCAAGGAAGCCAGGTTCTGAGCAGCCTCGTCGCTAGAGAAGAGGGTTAAAAGATGTGAGAAGATGAAGGAAAGAAGGGCGAAGGGGATGTGCTGACGTGGAGAATGAATTCGGGAAGGTGCGGAAATATTGTTTGTGGGTTGTCAATTGCAGTGATACGATGAGAGTCGCAAACAGATCGAGAGTGTCCTGCGAAATGAAAAGTTGACGCGGGAATGAAGAAGGCAGGATGAAAATACCTTGAGGTAAGGCCTCCCGCGCTTGGTTGTCTTCATCATGTGAGAGGAGCTTGCTTGTGGAGGATAATCTGTGCGATCGGAAGACATTATGAAAAAAAAGGAGGGGAGGCAGGAATGGCTAAGGGATTGGAGGAATTACAATGATTAAGCGGGAGGAAGTGGACGAGAAATGAAGAGGAGGAGAAGGGAAGAAACGAGGAAGAGGGACGTTGATGGCAGCACTGACGGGGGGCGCTCTGAGAGAGTCGTTCGGTAGCGTGGAAATTACTAATTATTTTATTATTTTTGCCGTAAGTATTTGCCGGTCGCCTCCGCAAAAGACGTACTGACTCTGGCGTGATGGTCCTCGATGGTGAGCTCTGCGAGTTGTTAGGCGTACATTTACCTCCACGTTTCAGGCCCTGCATGACGCTCGTACTATGTCGCTATCCACTTTGACAATCCAGCTCGCTGAGCGAATATCATATTCATTCGTCACTCTTGCCGTCAAGGCCCGCGAACTCACCGCGTTCCCCACCACTGGCACTCAATACCGTGGCAAATTGTGCTTTCGTCTCATGTACTCGTCCTCTTCTCACGTGTCCGAAGCAACGTTGTGCTTTCCCTTCACGGGCTACCGTCGCAGCGGAACGGCTAGTCGAGCACCCTAAGTAACTAGTGCGACACGTGGATCTTGCCGTCAGCCTCAGTTGCGTCCAGCACAAGGCCAAAGCGCACTCGCTCCACGGCGTTGACGACATGGTCGATCACCAAAGCTTACTACCATCTCCAGCATCTTCTTCCCACTAACACACCGAGTGCTACGCCCCTCCTTCGCGGAACCAGTGCGGCCTCCGACCAGCACCAAAGACGTTTCAATTTACCATGTCATCCACTGTCAGCCGGTCCTGCTGAATTACTGACGTTGTCGGTAAAGAATTATCAGGTGCTTATCCTGTAATTCAACACCCTTAGTGCATCATCCGAGGCTATGTGTGAACTGCTGCAAAAGCCATCGCGTATGTGTTGTCACCGATTTGTTTTAGTTGACTTTATGAGCATGTTGTATAATTATTGTGATGCTGCAAGCGGAGCGCGATTGGACATAGCCGATAAGCTGCTTTTTTCTCGACCGGAACATTGACGGTGGACCTAGTCGTTTGCCTTACACCCAACTGTGGAGCTCGCTCCCCGAGTCCAGTTGCACATACTTTCGTCCAAATATTTCACAGTTCCAGCAGCGGACGTTGCAATGAATTCCACCAACATCAACGTGAGTGATCAGTATACAACTAGCTGCTCAGATTTGCGACAAAAGTTGTTCAGGATCCCACGGCAGTCAAGGCCCTTCTCGACCAACTAAGAGCTTCTCAAGTGTGGCAAGACACGCTGAACTCAGGCTCATCGCATATTGGTTCAGAGCGACACGCAAAGGTCCGCGAACCTGCGAGCGCATTGGAAGATGTACAAATCGAATCGAGGGCTCTATCGTCTGACGTTGCTCCACCAGCTTCGGTAGCTTCTTTACTTTCACGATTGAGAACATCGGAATGTGCGTCCACCGCCAACAACCCGCCGCCAGTATCAAATCCACGCACAACCCATCAATTGTCCCGAAACATTCCTCGGCCACCACAGGACCTACCGCCTAACGAGTCAGAGCACCGGACTCCGCGGCCCATCGTAGCAACGCCCTCCACGTGTGTGCAGGACTGCCAGGACATCCGTTTCATATCATTCCAACAAGCGCTACCCCATTTGACACAACTTGCTAGTGATCCGGACTTCCTTACTGCTGTATCTCGTGTATGTTCATCCACCATACATATTCCCACAAGTCATTGAAACGGCATCTAGCTGCGGGAAGAACAAAATGAGCTCGAGCAGCAGCTGTGGGGAGAACGACAGGCTATATATAAGAAACATGAAGAAAAGGTCAAAGTTGCTCGGACCAAGTAAGTATGTAAATGTTTTCGTCGTCTCTTCACTCATCATTCATGGTAGGGCTACATTGGTTGGCGCAGGGTTATCAAAGCATGAAGCTGATGTTCGAGGCCAGACAACTTGTCAACGACGAGCCTATCTGACAAAATTGTTGATACACAGATGATGAACGACGCATACCGTAGGGATCTGCAGAGATTCGATAAGGAACGGGTGCTGCTTGCTTGGGACGCTCTTATCCAAAAGCAACAAGCGGCACTGGAAACCCTCGGAGTCCCGACCATGTTCACAACCACTTCCCAGGCCGACTGCCAGGTAATCATACGTTGCATGCGGTAGTCACAACTTGACACAAAGGCACATTTTTGCCGTAACAGAAGCAGCGAAGGGTCGTCCAAGTTCTGGAAGGACTCTAGGTAAAACCAAGTGAATCATTCCACGTGTGAGCACCTTCTCGAAGCAGTTACACTTGGATACGATATTGACATGTTCTGCTCTTCCTCTCGACTTTGGTAGCCACATCACGAGGGAAATTCGAAGCCGGTCCCGACGGCGGAGACAGCGAGAGCAGGGTCAAACTTCCAGAAGCACCTTCGTGGCGTTACTGTGGCGGGTACCACCGGCACCTGTCGATCCCAGTGAGCCCGAGGCAACTATATTATCATCTTTTTCGAGTCAAATATACTAGTACTCCTTGGTTTGCGTCATAGCGAGATATGCGCTGCGTTGCTGAGTTTGTTTACTTCGGTCCCACGTCATTACAGTGAGGTTAGGGTTTCGATTATCGAGCTCGCCGTGTGGCGCAGCTGTTCCTTACGAGATCGGTCACAGATATGAAGCATGTTAACGTGATGATGTGGGCGAATTCGACTAAAACACCGCTTCTCTTCCATTACAGAACTCGTGAGCCCACGCTACAACGTCAGTTGGGTTTCACGGCGAAACTCGATTGTGCTGCAGCCAATCAAAAGCATATCAAGTTTCGCACTGAACGGCAGCGAGTTACATGCACTAACAATCGTGGCTTCAATGTCGGCGTGTTCGTTCCTGATACATAACGATGGCGCCCAGCGAACTCGGAGAGTCTGTCACCCAATTTTGTCAGGCAACATCGGCTAGTACGTGAGCACTAAAAAATTGATCCCGGCAGGTGTTACACCGCGGACGGGTGAGGTGCTACCATTTCATATCTACACATAAAACTCATCTGCAAGCGCCCATCACTTCTCCGTCCGGGTTGCTTCGCTTTTCACCTACACTCTACATGCCTTCTGTCCAATTACCATCCCACGACGACCATGTGTCGATCTGGTACATCACCAACTCGGCTTATGGGAACGTAGGAAGCTTTGATCCAGAGAAGCCGACGGTAGTTCTACTGCACCCACTCTTCCTCGACTCGAGCTGGCTCACCAAACACTTTGATGATCCAAGACTATCTTCGGAGTACAATCTGATTGCCTTCGACCAGCGCACATCAGGTCGTTCGCGGTGCCGACCCAGTGCATTTCACGACTGCTATGTAGACGCTGCCGACCTTGCATCAGCGATACAAGTAAGCCTCCTTGTACGATGGACTGTCTCCTACCTTAATTTAATGAACAGGCGCTTTTTTTACCCCCCGCTCATTTCCTTGCTTTCGAATGTGCATCCGTCAATTCTGTCCTAAGACTCACTGCCTTGTGCGCACACCTCATGTCGTGTCTCCCCTCATACTAATTCCGTTCAAGATGGCCGGAACTCGTCTTGAGTCTCACACTTTGTAATGTACCGCCACCGACAGAGTATGTTTCAGCGTTCCACCATCCAGTCTGATGTTGACATCCTCAGACTCAAGTGGGTTTTCAACGCATACGATGAACTCCTCCAACTGTGGTGTTACGCACCAGACTTGGATTCATTCGAGCACGCCGGGAGCGAAATCGTCACCTTTATGACTGGTGAAGTAAGATACTATGTTTTGTCGCGAAGAACGGTCATTCATCCATACCGACAGAGTGACAATGTTGACCTTCAGGACAATGTTAGTGTATGTGGATGGTCGAAGCTTCTTTTGGCTGATGATACGAACAGTTAATCGCATACTGGGAGAAAATAACACCACCGGCGAAGCGGCTTCGAATTGTGGAACTTGTTAACATTTTGATGAACGTAAGCTTGCTGTACTATTATCAAGTACTCGAACCTCATATCAAGACATCTTACAGCGAACAAAGCTTAGCAAGAAGGAGCTCGCAAGAATCAAATGTCCAGTCTTTATCATACAGGTGCGTCTTACGGTTTACACGCTGCCCCGACTAAGTCTTTGTCTTTGCGAAGAATGAGCGAAGTCCTGTTGCACCGCTCATGTACGCAGAAAGTTTGAGGGACGATATCAAAGATGCTACGGGAGTAGAGCCTCGCTTTTACGTGATCAGAGGTCTGTATCTTGCCTCTGCAAGGAGATGATGAGACAACCGCTTGTATTAGGTGCCAAGGCTTGCATATCCATCATCCCTGGGAGTGCTTCTTTGGTAAATCGCGCCTTCACCGGGTTCCTGTCTCAACTCCCCCGG
>JBBPSA010000311.1:0-11509 GCA_038093355.1 Boletus calvinii | reverse complement strand
GTTTGGATCAACCAGGGAGACATCGTCCTCCTTTCGCTTCGTGATTTCCAAGACGACAAAGCAGATGTCATCGTCAAGTACACCGCTGACGAGGCCAGAAATTGTGGGTTCTTTTGTCTTCATCGTCGAGATCTGTCACTAACTCGACCTCTTAGTGAAAGCCTATGGCGAGCTTCCAGAAAGCGCCAAAATCAATGAAACAGACACGTTCCCCGAAGAGGACGGAGAATGCACATTCGAGTTCGGTGACGAAGGGGAAATTGATATCGATGATATTTAATCCTCGACATGTACCAAGGTTTCATTCCTTTTGTAAGTGTCACTTCCTCTACATTGGTTCCGGATCTTCTCACTTCCCTCACAGGTATCGATCGCTCTCTTCATTCTGTTTTACTGCGAATGAGCATGCGTCCATAGATGTGACATTAGCAAATTACTGCAGTGTATATTGATGGATGGTCTTCTTTTCATTTACTACGTGTAGTCGTTCCCCCCCTTTGTTTACTAGCATCACTATACATGGCTCACTCTAGAACGAGTCGTTCCAGTATTTCATCTCATCGACAGCAATGTTTGGATGTCAGGTATACATCCCTTTTCTCTCGTAAGATACTCGACGATGTCCTGCGCTTTGCATTTCACGGCCGCTCTGAGCATCTCCGAGGTAACCTCGACTCTATCCTCCAACTTTCGTCGTTTCCCATTGCTCTTGCCCTTTGAGGACAATTTTCCTGAATCCCTCCTTTCCACAAGCATTCTGACCAAGCCAAGGTCCTTGCGATGGATAGCAATGATTATGGGAAGATTGCTCTTCCAGGCTGGTGTCGCCCCGTGATCCAACAAGAACCGTACGAGGGGGATGAACCCGACCTGCACAGCCTTGGTCAAGGCATACCCGTCGTGCGAATTGGCATTCGGAGGGCACAGGTGAGGACAAGCGTATAGATATCGGAGGAAGGGCAATGGCGCGTCTCGGTCAGACCAGTCTCCTCCCGTTGACTTGCGGACGAGCGCGCGAAACAATCGCCTCGGCAGCTCTGGCGCCGATCGCTGTTCTCCAGGATCCACCCTTCGAAAATAAGCTTCGAGGACGTCTTTGGTGCATATCGGATAGCGCAGCATTTTGGTGAGGGCGACGTCCTTGAGAATGCGGAACGAGCCGGTGCACGCGACGAGGTATTGGGCACGGTAAGACGGAGGAGAGGATGCGAAAATTCCATGAAGAGCCTTGCATGTCTGCGGGAGCGTGTGGGACGTTGCAAAGAGCTGGATCTCGTACAGTAGCTAATGTGGGTTCAGAATTTCTTTTTGTCGGCGATCAATCGATCATCGTACCTCGACGGGTAATGTTATGAGGGTGTACATTCGAGCAAGTTTAGGGGTCCCCTGTTACAACGGTACTAATCGCGCAGATGCCAGCGCATGGATCTAGTACAACACGCGAT
The DNA here is from genome assembly GCA_038093355.1 of Boletus calvinii. Taxonomy (NCBI): domain Eukaryota; kingdom Fungi; phylum Basidiomycota; class Agaricomycetes; order Boletales; family Boletaceae; genus Boletus; species Boletus calvinii. The sequence goes on along the minus strand of JBBPSA010000311.1, from coordinate 10,064 downwards.
CGAGTCCCGCATTCCAAAATCTCATGGTATGGAGGCCGAAGAAATTTCCATATTTGTCCTTGCCCCCGACTCGACTGTGGATTCTACTGCTAAGTCGCTACCTTTCCTTGATTCGCGCGTCTGTGCCTTCGTCGAGAATACTAGTAAACTTGTCATTCACAATAGCATTAGGTATTCAATATTCGGCCGCGTATACTACTAGTAACCCGTTGTTCGCAACGAAATGGAATGGTATAACTAATTAGTTGTCGTGAAATGCCACTCAGGCTTGTGCAAAGTGATCTTCCTTCTCGTCACTGTGCTCTTGAAGCACCTGTTTCGCATCAACTTCATCCCCAAAGATGACTGCCATATCCTCCAGGGATTTACCTGCTCGAGAAGTCAAAACGATACGCAACCAAGGAAGCTCTGAAGGGACGTACCTTTTGTTTCGGGGAAGAAAAGTGCGATAACGATAAAGTCCACTGCGTTCAGACAGACGAAGAGCAGGTAAAATTTCCAACCAACGTTGGCCATCCCGATCGGCGACGTTTCGGAAAGGAGTACGTTGAATAACCAGTTTGCGCACGTAGCAACGCTCGTGCCAATGGACCGCGATCGGGTAGGAAACACCTGATATGCGTTCGGTCAGCACAACAGTGACGCAGGTCTGGATATTAGTTCAACTAACTTCTGAGGCAAGTACCCAGCTGACAGGTCCGAAACTTAATGAGAAGATGATGCTCATCATGAAAATCATTGCGATGGCAGCTTTTTGAGCAGCCAAGTTTGGGTTGTCACTTGGAGGGAATGATGCTACCAAAGCGGCTAAGATGCTAAACAAAACCACAAAGGACCCGGCACCAAACATCAGGGGTTTCTTGCGGCCGATCCAATCCAGGATAAAGATGATGAAACTAGTCACGTTCGTTAGCAACAGTGATGAAAGATTGGGTTGATGATACACACAAGAGGTTCGCAATGGGGCCAATCGCTCCATAGATCCCTTGAACAAGAAGAGATTGGCTTGGAGTCAAGCCCAATGCTTCGTACATCTGTGGCCCGTAATAGTTGATGACTTCTCATGTATCAGATGACCATAGAGGTGGTTCCAGCTTGAGGACTCACCGTTGATGCCAGTAAATTGCCCAAAGACCTGTACACCAACAGCGACTAGCGTCCTTCGTAGCATTGCGGGAGTAGCCCACAGATCGCTAATATTCCGACTTCGGACGAGGGCATCAGCTTTGATCTGATCGTGCATCTCCGTAAACTCCTGATCCGCCGAACTCTTGGCGTCTGGGGTATCAATACCATGAAGTTTGTAGACGACCTCGCGGGCTTCGCCGTCCCGGTTCACTTCGAGTAACCAACGCTGCGGGTAGTGAGCTTTCAAACGTCTGACGCTTGGCTACACATACCGGGCTATAGGGTAAGAACTGGATACCTATCAAAAGTAAACCCGCCGGAACCAGCTACGCGTAAAGGTAAGTCTCGCGCGCCATAAATCATCACCAAACACTTGCCTGAAGGCCCAATGGAAGTCTCCAAGACACGTTAGTATTCAAGAAAGAACACCCATAGCCAACCTGGTCTTTGTTAATCGTGTACGAGGATCGCGGTGGTATACGCGCACCCAGTTTGCAACAATAAAGCCAATGCCGAGCATCTGCTGGTTCAAGCCAACCATGAAACCTCTTATCTTTGGTGGCGCAATCTCTGTCTAAAGGATCAGGTCAGCGTTGGTCATTTAACACGATGAAGTCAAGCACCTACGTTGTAGAGCGGCACCGTCATAGACAGAATGCTGATGTACTAATTGCTTAGTGGCAATATTCTCTGTCCGACTGGGGGCACTGACCCAATTGCAACACCAGCGACAATGCGTCCAACGAGCAAACATGCCATGTTCGGCGCTCCTGCCTGCAAGGCGCAACCACAGAGTGCCCAAATAGCCCCGATCTAGAAGAAAATCGTTGAGCAAAATAATCTGCACATTTGCAGAGAAACCCATCACCTGGATAGACCGCTTGCGCCCCCATTTGTCATTGGTCCTGTTCCATTGAATATTCCATTTCTTGTGGGAGAGAAATCGACTTACCAAGCCGCGCCCATGGCTCCAAAGAAGCATCCACCTGAAAGCACTCAAATTAATATCAAGGCCATGGATAATAAAATACTGGCCACTTGCCGTTGAAGGTTGAAACCACTGCACCGATCATGGCATTACTCGGGTTGTGAAAGAAGGTCGTGAATTGATCAAGAGTTTTGACTGAAGATATAATACCGCTGTGCCATGTCGTCAAACACTACTGCGTCGAGAATAGAACACCAAGCTACCTGTCATAACTGCAAAAAAAGAAGTAGCGTCCCTTTCAACCATCCAATAAACATATGAGCCAAAAACTTTCGACCTACCCAAAGAGGAATGCGCCTTTGAATGACTGCAAATGAGCTAGTTTATGTAGGGAAAGTGAGACCGACGTACCTATTGCACTGAAGAGTGCCACGAAGATGTTGTAAAATAGCCCCATATATGTAGAATGCTTGAAATCTTCACGCACTTGAAAAGGCGCTTGAACATACAATCGCTCAACTTGCAGGGATGCTGTCCATATTTATATGTCTCGAGAAAGGGAAGCAGCAGTCCAGTGGATCATGTGTATCAATGATCATGGGGCCCTGCCTAGGTAGACTGTTTCAGAGTGGTAACCCGCTCACCGGAACGCACGGGCCGGCTTTTCGATGGTCACGGAATTGAATTTCTTCTCGTGCAGGTGACGTTACCTTGATGGAGGAGTCGTGTGTCGCCTTGTGTGTCACCTCAGTCAACGATTCATGCGCGGAGACGACTACTGAAACGTACATCCCATTCAGTGAAGACAATGTCGGAGGGAGATAAACGATCCCAAAACTGGTTTGTACCGTACAAAAGAGGAGCAAGGTTTTCAATAAGTAAACCTTTCCTCCAGGCATAAGTTAGGAACAAGGTCCGGGATCGGACCTTGCCAACACGGTGAAACAGGTTCATCTCAAGGGACAAAGCTAACGTCACAGGAGCACTTCGTAGTGGAAAGCCGCCGCGGCCAAACCCATAGCAGCATGGTTTCAAAATTTCCAAAGGTATTAGAACGGCCACAACATATGTCACCCCTTGAACCTTCTTTGAATCAGTCGGTGTGTGACACCTCTTGGGGTGGAAAGTAGAGGGGGATGAGTTGCCTGAGAGCACTTTTACTCAATAACCCCAGGGTTCGAGATAATTGAAGCCACATACTCGTAAGCAGCCCTGTCCTGGTCTCTGAAAATCACAAAGATTACACGCTTAATGAGCTGCGCATAGGTGAGTTGAGTTTGCCTGACAAATGTCACATGCCAGTTATACTACCTTCTCGCAGTCATCCTTTTCCAATAATTCGCGGACAGACTTCAGTGCGACCTTGGTGGCATCTCTAATGGGGTAGCCGTATACCCCCGTAGAGATGCAAGGGAAGGCCTGTGTGACATCAGTTCACAACTTCCGAGTTAGATATAGGCGGAACTTCCACACTTACAATGGTCTCGCAACCATTGGCGATCGCCAACTGCAAACTCAGTTTATAGCAAGACTTGAGTAACCTTTCGCAGTGTGCAGCCTGGTCAGGGGAATAGACCGGCCCGACGGTATGGATGACATGTTTTCTGTCCGATTGTTACTGTAAGAGACATCTAATGAGGGGGACCGGCGTACGCAGGAAGATTATATCCCTTGGTTATCTTTGCGTCTCCAGTTTTGCAGCCATTCAAGGTACGACCTGGATCTCTTCTGTGAGAAGGTACCGAAAATCGCCATCCCACTTACATTCTTCTAAGAGTTCTGGACCGGCGGCGCGATGGATAGCACCATCAACTGCAGAACGCCAGTGTTAGTAGAGTGTATAAGTAATAAAACGTGATAGTGAGTTCATACCTCCACCACCACCTTATGTAAAGAATCAGTCATGTCAGGAGATCGAAGTTAATTCCTCGCTAATACCGTCACTTACCTAGCAGAGTTGAATTTGCCGCATTTACGATTGCATCTATCTCAAGTTTGGTGATGTCTCCGTTGCTTCCAGTGAAGAGGAGATTAGTTCAGGTCCAGTGCTACTAGCACAGGCATCTGATACTCACTAAAGAGATACCTGATTCAAAGCACTGGCCCGAGGTGGATAGTACCGTTGGGATTGAGGTTGAGGTGCACGCAGGATCGTGTTGAGATAGAGTGCACCTATCGTTGGGATCTCGCTCAACCGTATTGGCATCCCTGCACTTGAGTGTTGACAACCAGGCTGGGGTTGAAAGGGAAACGGTTTTTCGATCAATCACAACGGATGGCTGTACGCCGAGACGAGTCACACGCACTCAGATATCAAATATCTATATCAGGGATGAACTTTTCGCTGTCAATAAGGCTCGAGACCGTGAATTAACAAACGCAAACTAGTTACGATTAGGAAGTTAGTACATGTAGAGTACGGTGAAGCGTTTCAAAATTGCGTTGAATGATGCCCATGTGCTCAACCAGCCTGAGGAGAGCACGCACATGAACTTTCTGAACAATGATACAAAGGACTGACTGCAACAACTGGTGCATACGAATGGTCTTCATACAGAGGACGCTGCTAACTCAGTTCACGCAGAAAATCAACCAACGAGCATATTCAAGGGTACCCTGAGAAGGTGGCGACCAGAGGTATGTTGTCCACCCGAGTTACTTCGGGGGCGGGTGATCCAGCAAGTGAACGTTCAGCCAATGTACGTTCCGCAATCGTGGCAGTTGGTTGAATTGTATTCGTCTGCGATTGTGCGGCGGAGAGTTGATCTCGTTCGGGTGAGTCAGAAGTGCGAGCCACCGTAGTGACTGGTTGATTGTGAGGATAATATGATCTACGTTTTGAGGACATGAAATCGTAAACAGTAAACCTTCAGGATGATGAGTATGGAATCATTATGAGTGAGGCACGAATGCTCACTCTTCCTCCAGCTGTCTGAACTCGGGCTTCATCTTGTTTAGGTTGGTGTTAGCCTTGCGTTTAGAGTGAGTGAGTGGCTTTTCCACCATCAAGAACTCGTCAAGTTCATGAGTTACATCAAAGTTTGCCCTTTTCGCCTGGGCCCGTGAAGTCAGTAAACATACAACATTCGGTAGCGGTGCACTGACATCGGGAACGAATGGGGGCTGAATTGATTTTGAGCCCAAATGGTTCCAATCTACTCCCAACATCCATGGGTGATCTTTAATGTCCTGGAAGCCTGCGCCTCCAGATTTACAACCAAGCCGCTGGCTAACGTTACGTTCGAGAAGCTAGACCACGTCTCGTGACTGTTCATACCACAGAAAGTACCAAGCACTTACCCTCCGGATGAAGTTGACGCCTTCCGAACTACATTTCTGGCTTACGTCATCGGGGAACTTTAAGGTATCGTTCATTATGGACTTTCTCATCTTCTCGGCAGTGTGCCCATCGAACGGGCGGTTGTCGAATAGAAGTTCGTATGCAGTAATTCCGAGGCTCCACCAATCTATACACCAGGTGTATCCCTTCCTCCCTATCACCTCCGGAGCCATGTAGGCCATACTACCGGCAACGCTGGTGTGTAGCCGCCGCTCCGAGTAATGAATGGCAACATTGAAGTCTGTAATGTGCGCATGCCCTTGGGCATCAAGGAGAATGTTATCAGGTTTTATATCGCTGAAGGGGATGACCCGTCACCGAAGATAGAGGTGCAAATAAGAGCGAAGCGTACCGGTGGATTATCCTCCGTTTGTGGAGGTACACCAAGGCAGACGTGAGTTCTGCCATCCAAAAGCGTACAATGTGCTCGGAGAGATTTCCCTTGCGCTCGAGGTGAACTAGGGGAGAACCGTCTGAGTGGGGTACATAAGGAAACTCAATGTCATGACTCACATCGAAGGTCACCTCCAAGCATAAGGTCCAGGACAAAAAAGCAATTTTCATCGTCTTGGAAGGCGTATCGTAGATTCACCACGAAAGGATGTTCGACCTGCGACGAAATAATGTTTAAATAGGGATGACAAGACAGTGCGCGACGTACCTCCTCCAGAAGATGACGCTCTTGGATAATATTTGCTACTGCTTTTTGTTTGACGCATCTTGACTTGTCGATGTACTTGAGTGCATATACTTGCTTTGTCTTTTTGTGCTCGACTACCCTGACCTGGTGCAAGAGGGGTGCGGATCATGACGTGGTCAAGTGTCGTTTCAGGAGGGTTCGGTTGCAACGACCGCTTACCTTTCCAAACGCACCCTTACCAACTGCTCGATGGAGCTCGAAATGAAAGAGATTGACTTCAGAATCAAAGTCGACCGGCTCAGAAAAACAGCATCCCATGGTTCGTGCGAGAGAAAGGAAAGATGAAGGAGGGACAGAGCACGAACCAAGGTTTAAGTATGATCGGCTTCTCGAGAACAACAACGTATGGATTTGGCACGGACCGAAGTGTGTAACCCAGTGCAGGCTTTGTATCTAATATGGCAACAGCCTCTGCATGGTACAATACTGAGTCCGAACTACCGCGAGCCTGCCAGTGCTTGGCTACACCTGTTCAACGGCGTTGTTCTCTCCTTGGAACATGGACTTTGAGGATTCAGAGCAACTGGGCCAGGACCAGCCGGCAGCACCAACGCAGGATTTCTTGGCCACCGTCAAAGTGTTTCCATTAATACCATATCTCAAAAAAGATGTTACCGTCAGTCATGTCCTCTCCATTCTTTCCTGGTTTTAACTTGGTTTGCAGAGTTCTATAGGTTCGTCCAGTTCCTGGAAATCCAACCTGCGCCGGCCGCTGACCTTCATTCTTCACCGCAGACACCCCGTTGAGTTGGGAGTGAGTTTCAGCACCCCTAATCACACATTCTTGAGTCTTGACCGCACCTCGCTACAGGCAACTCACCGCTGCCGATGTCAATTTCGCTGTGGTACGACCATTGGTTTTGAAGTATGCGCGACTCCAGAACATGGCCGTTGTGTATGCCTGCATGGTTACTCGGTCCTACTTTCTCTCGCAGGGCGCAACCGATTTGGCCCATTCGAGTGTCCTGGCTTCTCGGGCCACGCTTTGTGAGATCCTGGCACTGAAGCTCCTCACCCGCTTTGCATCTAGCAAAGTTCAATTGGTCGCAGTTCTGACCACGCTTTGGAATCCGTTAACTGGGGCACCACTTGACGTGGTGGAAGAGGTAAAGGAGGTGGTAGGCACCGAAGCAGCCTCCGAGAGTTCGCAGAGCGCGATCGAGGTCGGTGTTAGATCATCTCTTCTCACTGTTATCCCACCTAAGGTGTGCCGATATAGATGGCAATAGCAACAAAAGCCAAGGCTTTCCTCGCGTCCACCATCGTACAAAGTGTTGTCGATGATATGTACACTGGTCGAATCGTCTTTACCGTTGTCGCAAACAGGTCGCTTGTTGCCGACAACTACAAACAACGTGCTATTGAGATGTACGATGTCCGGACAGCCCCATTTCTTGACCATTATAGGTTGGACTCTGGCTTTAGATCCTTTTTTTTCGTGTTCACCCTCTATATAGGTTGAGGGTTCCCTGTTACTCAAACATCTTGCACTTCTCAAGCATCGTGATACTTACGGTGACCTTCGTGCTTTGTTTGCGTTGTATGTCGACCTTTCCGCACTCAAGCCTCAGCTAATGTCCAGCAGCACAACAAACTGAAAGTGTATCTACATGGGAATCAGTCTTCCTTGTGTTTGCCACCGCATTTACATTGCAAGAATACACGGCTTCGCGAGAATATGGCTGGCGCAGTGAGTATTACCCCAGACTAAATATGGGGCGTTCCTCACTTCCGTGCCACCTGGCAGTTTACATATCTAATGTGAACCTCCCATTTTCATTACGAACTCACGGCTGATTCAGATCGCAGGTGTGGAATGCGTTTGACACGTCTTTTGTCCTGGTTTTCTTGGCGTACGTCGGGCTTCGCACGAAAGGGCTCATATATGGCGAAGGTTCCACATTTCACGATACTACACGTTCGGGAATTTCACCATTTTGACCAGCTGACACTTCAAAGTTGGCGTTTGAGCTGTTGTCTTGTGGCGCATGTATCCTTGTCCCGCGGTGCGTTCTTGACGTTATGGCAGTTAGAACTCATACCGACATCGTACGGCTCTTAGTCTGGCTTTCTATACTATTGCCAATAATGTTATTGTCCTGTGAGTGTAGATAACACAGAGCGGAAATCATGCTAATTTGTTTCAGTGCTTTGCGGGCGATGATTTCCGAGTTCGTGTTCTTCATGTGCATTGCCGCGACGTGCTTTTCTGGTTTGCTCTTGACTCTGTACACGCTTGGTAAGCCACCCTATTTGGTGTAACTTCTACGCACTGAAGGAACAAGCATCGGATCGATGGACTGTCAAAAGCATAGCCTGGTTGATGCTACAGATCTGGTTCGGCAATAGCAGCCTGAGTTTCTCGCAGGCTTCGAGCTTTCACCCTGTGCTTGGTCCCGTCCTCATGACCTGTTTCGCGGCATTGGCTAATACCCTCCTGTTGACAAGTATGTCGTTCTCGGTGTCAATAGCGAAAACCGTCATAACTGACCCCTTTAAATTGACCTTTAGTTCTCATCTCTATTCTGTCCAATACAGCGGCACGAATTGATCAGGTAGGTTGCTGTCTTCTCTTCCGTATACTCCTGTTTGATCACTCTTATGAAAGAATTCCAATCAAGAGGTACGAGGATGGATTATCCTGCGATCATGGCTTATTCTTGCGAAGTATTTGTTCCAGCACGCGATAACGACCATTGAAGGGTGGGCGAAGATTTTGACTGTTTTGAAGAAACATTCTGACCAGTCTCTCAGAGTGAAATCCGACGCTTTATTTAGCTACCAGCCGCCATTCAATATCCTCGCGTTTTTAATACTGAAACCAGCGAGCTACGTTCTATCACCGCGTGCACTACACTCTGCGAACGTCTTTTTGATCAAACTCACTGTGCGCGTGTCCCACGTCTAATATTCTTTACTGACTATTTTCATCAGTCATTCCCTATCCTAATCATCATTGCTCTTTACGAGCGACGGTTGGCCCCTGGCCGGAAGATGAAGAAAGACTCTAAACACGCCTTCTATCAAACCCTCCCTCGCCATCTGAAGAGCATGCCACTTGTCGAATATCTGATGGGATCAACGTCGACTGATTTGTATGATGTTATCTTCGAGGTTGAGGGGTCCCGGGATTTCAACCTGTTCCACGATTCTGAGAATGAGGATGCTGGAGTGCCATCGTTGGCGGCCGTCTCAGTCATCCCAGCAAGTCCTTCGTCACGATCACCATCTAATGGACGTACCACTCTGTTAGACAGCCAGCAGACCCCACGCTCAGCCAGGAAACGGAAAGTCAGTGCTTTGGCACCTTTACAGGAGGTCTCTAGCAATGCAAAAGTGTTATCTCTCGACACTACCACACCACTTTCAAAGTTGTTTTCCCATTCACGGCCGGTTACTGCTATAGACCACGAAAGTAGGGGTGACTTACAACGAGTGCAAAGCCTACTGGATCAATACCGGGATCTCCCCATCCGCCGCCTTCAAGACGAGATGAAGGAGATGCAGGTATGTGGAAGCTGCAGCATCGACTGTCTAATTTCATTATGTTTGGAAGGATCGGCAACGGCGCATCGAGAATCTTCTATTGACCTTGACGAGAAACGTTTAGGATGAGCAAGAGAAATCAACGACGCTATCATGCCAACTCTCGAGTTCCTGTTTCACATATGTTTGACCTGTCTGGCCTAAGTTACTGCTCCTACATTATTGAGACGTAATTCGTGTAGTGTCCATTTTCAATCGAGGAGTTTTCGTAGTCACGTGCCTAGCGACGCGTCTGCGAGGCCTTGAGGCCCTTACGAGTTACCATTGTACTTGCATCAAGATGGCTTCCACTCCGCCGCCGCTTGGCAGCTTCGCCATTCCAGCAGCGCCGCGCCTGCCATCGACGACGGCTTCGAGAAATCGCAGCTCCATGAGCTCTTCCTTTTCCTTTGGCCCACAACCCATGATATCCTCTTTCGCAG
>JBBPSA010000310.1:0-11521 GCA_038093355.1 Boletus calvinii | reverse complement strand
CAAAGTGCGTCCCGTCTTGCACGCGCTCATTCTTACATTCATGGTACTCCGGCTGACCCGTCTATCCGTGCATTCAGATCTGGGACCTCAAAACATATAAACTCAAAAATGATCTTCCAGGGCACACCGACGAAGTGTATTGTGTCGATTTCGTTGCTGACAAGGTTGTCAGCGGAGGGCGGGATCGCACGATTAAGATGTAAGTCGGTTCAAGTTTTTCCCCACTTTGCGGATTGATGTGTGCTGTAGATGGAAAAACTAGCTCGGTAGATCCTCAGCAATTCAAATGCGGAATGGAACCTTGAGGGTTGCAGAGACCACGATGAACGAATGCACGGAGGGTTTAGTATCTGATGCAAAACTTGGGCTTGCTTATTGCTCAGAGTTTGTACCGTCCATAGCTATATACAAACAGACGCGGATGCTCGGACACCAGAATACAATCTGCACTTGAAGAAACACAGGATAGAGTCTCATGCTACATTCAAGATGATGAAAAGGGCTCTTATCATTCCTTCTCCTCAACATTTACATTCGCCAGGCTTGCAAGAACAACTGCAACGGCAGAGTGACGAAATACATCAGGAGACTGGTTCAAGAGGGTATGTTGGATGACGCACGTCGTTCCGCAGTGGCACTGCGGGTTTCCGCAACTCGGAGTAGTTGAGGGGTCGGGCTTCGGGGGTGTGTTCTACAGGAAGGAATGGTCAATATATGATATTCGGAGGAAGACCTGAGTATCGAACCACTGATGAAGACATGGCGCGGTTCGTTGGATTGTCAACGTAGAAGTCACTGGGTGAGCTTTGTTGACTTGGATTTACTCGATCCGACGTCAGATCTCCTAAATGCCTCACCCACGTGTTGTCTGACCAATCGATGAATAAATCGATTTTTGACACACTTGAAGGGGATGTCAACGCTGATACTCGAGACGTCTAGAGCAGCGAATTGTCCCCATGCAGTGTACCTGGTGGGTTTGGCGTCGACGCGACCGGGCGCGGCGAGTTCCATCCGCGCGTTCAAGTAAGGCCTTTTCTTTTGATTGATCACATACCTGGTAACGTTGGTACCGCTTCGAAGGATGTCTTGTATCTCATGATCATCCGCTGGCAGATTTCAGTACCGGATGCGCTGCGTGACACTGTGACGCCGTACACCTGGACCCCCATGTCACCACATGCCAGCGCTCAATATCAATGTTAAGCCAAGCGAATATCATGTCTACTACGCCTGCACCCCACCTCAGTTATGGTTCTGATTCTACTCGATTGGAGTATGCTATTACCCATGTCTTACTTCCCGCCCAGCTCGAGGCATCACCCAGCTCAGACTATCTTGTAGAGAACGATCACTGGCTAGCTCGCGCAGTGTGCGCTGCTGCCCATACTTACAGCGAAGTCATCGACGACACCCTCAAGCCTCAGTGGAGTTCCATTATAAAGATGCTAGCCCATTTGCAAGCCTCTGTCAAGTCTAAGCGTCTAGACAGAGGCCGTGTCGTCTCCCAGCTGCGCGGAATGCAATCAGGAGGTGCGCTCTCAAAGTTTCTTCAGATTCTTTACTGAGAATCCGTAGATGTTCTCGCGTTTTTACACCGAGCTCAAGACTCCGCGGTTATCTTTAGGAAGCAGGACCACTGTACTCTCTGCGAGTCATTCGAGACATCCTGGGACTCGGTTGCGACATTTGCTGGCTCACATTCGGAGTGGGCCATCGAGATCCCAGACGAGGTGTTCGGCGATCACTATTTCCAATCCGAACTCGCAAACTTCTTCTTGTACCCAGACGAATTCTGTAGTCCCAGAATTCCCTCTGAAGACACTACTGCGACGCACACTAGGCTTACCAGCGTCTTACGTTGTGTTGGTTGCAGAGTCGAGGTCCCCAGTATCTCCAGACGTGTTCACTCTCACTACAAGTCTCGGTCGTGGCCTCGGTCGTCGCTTTGGCTTCTGATCAAGGTCGCAATCCAGACATCCCTTGGTCACGGTGATCTTGGGCGCGTCTGCTACAAAGCATTCATCTTGCACTTCATGTGCAACCTCTCAAAGAACGCAATTGATGCAAATCTTTCCAGTCGTCTGCTCCATGCGACATCAGTCAGGATCCTCCAACGTCTAAAGAAGCTTGATTGTTCTGTCCCAGATTGGCTCTGTGACAGGGTGCTAAAGACCAGTGCATGGCTTCGGGAAACCCTCGAGACAAGGTGGAAGGAGATAGCTGCTCGATCTCCATCCCCATTATGGCAACCCTCCCTCCTTGATATTTCCGGAGACACGCAGCTCTCGCTCATGCTGAGCAAAGACTACATTCGTAACTCTCTCTCGAAACCTGAACCAAAACCCCTCGATTCTCCCCTTTTCCCCAAACATCCTCCCCGTGGCACTCTTCATGACTTCCTCTCTTCGAACGGGACATTTTTTGAGGAAGCGTACCGTATCCACCCATTCATCACCCTTTACGATGTCGAACGTACGGTTGATGAGGGCATCGATGACTGGGTCGCTTGTGTCACGGAAGTGGACCATGCATGTGTCCAGCTCGAGATCTTGATGGACAAATATCTATCAAGTTCACTTTATAGGTATAATGGAAACCCAGAGCATATCTCCATCATGCTATTAACAGTCATCGAGCTGTGGGTTGCGCTCGACAAGCTAGTCGTTGGGGTGCTTCCCAAGCTTGCTGACTACTCTCCAGAGATACCAACAGAACTCCTACATCGGTTACTCCTTCACAAGACCGTGAACCTCCATCACCTTTGCCGGATATACCAGTACCTTTCATCCCGCCACTCTAGATCTCACCCAGGATGGTCTGTGTTTGCAGATGAATTCACCCGAAAGATGTTCCCTGTTCGTCATGTCCACACTCCGGATAATGTCGGATCCCCCGATCTGTGGCACCATTTCGCGGAATACGGACCCACAGGGTCACCACATGTCGAGATTACTGTGTTTGAATTGCAATGCCCAGTATCTCTTCATATTTGGCGTTCCGCAACCGCCCGCATTCGAGACTCTTTCTTCTGCTGTCTTTCCATTGAACACGGGCGGAGAGTTAATGGAGATTCTATTCCACTTTTCAATATTCCTTGTTTGCAACCCTATCTTATCAAGCACTGGACATCACCAGTCACCAGTCGAGTCTATCTGACTTGTCTTACCCAAAGTGGTCTGCAGGCATCAGAAATATTCCGGGACATCTCAAAAGACTATCACACTGGGATCGTACGTGACGAGTACTTTGGTTATCGACTTCCATCTGAAAGTCGCGGGTTGCATCAATATGTCAATTCAACTACTCACGCTCCCAACAGCGTTTTAGTTGCTCAAGCGCAATGTCCCGATAACCTTTCCCTGCACGAATTCATTGCCTTTGGACACTTGCGGAGTGGTGGTTCACTCCAGTGGCTTAACATCTTGCGGGAGCTACGTGGTAGAACACTGAACTTTCGTCACCGTGATGTTTATCTCTTGCTCGCTCAGGCGGCCACTCAGGTTGGGCCGCTTGACCCGAATGCAGCGGAGTGGGTGTGGCATCAGGAGCTTCAAGAATCTTCTTTCTGCTACACCCTTTTGGACGAGCTTGAGAGTTTACTTGTGGAAGTTGGAGCCCAATCGTTGGACGGGGTGATGATGGGCAATCTGTCCTTCTTGCTCACTCGCTTACTTGCATCGAATCCAGATGAAGACATCTCGGAGCGAGCCATTGGGCTTCTTCGGCGCGTTCGCAGGAAGACCTTCCACTGGGTACAGGAGTTGTCATACGACCTGATGATGGCGCCGACGAAGACAGAACGGAACGAGCTCCTGAGAGACATGGCTGCCACTTGTCGGAGCACATTTGATGTGGGCCATGATGAAGTCCACAAGATCCTTCGTTCTGTGGAGGATATTGACGCTCTACTTGCTTGCGCGATCTTTATACACGCAAATGTCCCTGTTGATTACCGAAGTAAGTCTAATTCTCGAACTTGACGCCCCGCGTTACTCAAATCATCTCAAATTTGTAGGCATTCCTGAATATTCACGACTGCTCCTTGAACGAGATCGCCGTCTCTCGCTTACTCTCGAGGGCGCCTTGAGGGATCTCGTCCGGGCTGATGTGTCAGATAGAGGCATTGATCTTGCAGTTCGTAGGGTTTGGTCGGGCTATCGTCCAGGTTCCCGCAGATGGCAATTATTGCCACATCCGAACTCGCACTGGCTCACATGCGAAACCGCAGCTACTGGCACTGGGCGCTCACAAATAGTGCATCTCAGCCTGCTCGATGGGACACTTTTAGTGGACAATAAGCCACTGGACGGGTTACCGCGTGAAATTAGGGAACAACTGACGTATAAACGGATCTTCGGTGATGTACGCGCCCACTCGAGTTGTGTTTCGAACTTGTGGTATGTTGCTAACATGGTGACTGATTTTTCAGCAGGCCTTCCTTGTTATAGCATCCGATCTCCCAGGAATGGATTTCTCTACCCTAGCCTGGGTCTCTGAACACCGAGTAGGTGCCCTAGACTTATTGAATTTTAACTCGTAAATTCACATATCCCTAGGTCCATTTTGCACTCCGGAGTGGTTCTTTGGTGATTCGGGCACAACATAGAGATACAGCCGATATCTTTGAGGTGATTCCCCAGGAGAAGCTGCAGGGAGACCTCCCAACAGCGTTTGTCTACGGCCATGTTCATTGGCTGAACCTGTCCACATCCATCATTGAGATACGTCCTCTCGACAAACTTTGGGAACAATCCTTAGAGAATTGGAGGATTGACTGTGCATCTGGACAATATCGTATGTACAAAGGCCGCGAGTGGCTTGTGGACATGCGGAGTCCGACTTGGGAAATGGTCTCGAGTCGCTTGAAGCACCTCGACGTCCCCGAAAATCTCATGGTGACCACATTCCCTACTGATACTCCGCAATCGTTGCCATTTCGACGTCTCTCTGTTGCTTTGGCTCGTTACAGCCTGTCCTTCTTCGTCAATGGAAACGGAGACCTCGAGTCCCGTGACTTCAAGGACATGGTCTACGACAAGAACCAATGTGTTGGGGCATTATTTGGTTTAGAGAACCGACTCGTCCTCAGGCCGAACGATCTTGTCGAGGAGGAGCTCGTCCACAGATGTGTTATCATACCAGATGGTCAGGTTTCACGCAAACAGCGCAATCATCATGTTCACGTCAGCATCGACATCGCCCCAACCAAGAATACCCACCTGCTACCAGTCACATACCACACTTATAACGTGAATACCGACCTGGGATGTTTAACAGGTTATGCTAGCTGGAGGAGCAAGCTGTATCTTGCGCATCTACATGCCCAGACTAGTGTTGATTGGTGGCCGGATCCGTTGACAGGTAGAACAGGCATTCAGGAGTCGCTGTCTCTCCTACGGTCAGCTGGGTGTCGTTCAATCATGGAGCTCGACACTCGCCACAAGGGACCTGAATTCCTGTTCTCTCATCATTACAAGATGTATCCTCAACTCAACCTCGCGATAGGAGAAATCAATTACCTCATCGAAAGAGAGAGATTTCTTCGTGGTAACAACCAAGACAAGATACCTGATCCCCCTCAGCGACCCCAGTTGGATGTGATCGGTGCGCTACGAACCGCATATCTATTTCCGTTTGAGGAAGTTAGGCCAATGCCTGTACCAGTCGGCGTCGGGCTCCCAAATTCCTTGGACCACGAGGATCTCGCGTACACCATATCACTTGCTATTTACATCTGGCTCATCCAAGTCGATAAACAGGGCACTATCAACCCTGCGGATACTCTCATCAGGGCACCGGCACCAGCGTCATCATCAGTCGCTGAAGTAGCTTACATCGTCCCGCAAGGAGCCAAGGAGCCTCCGTTCCAGCCTTCGCAGGACTCCGGCCCTTTTTCGCCATCAATCGGCGAGGTAGATACCCTCTGGCAGGAAGCCAAAGAGATTCCACCCACCGATTGGCAGAATCCCGGTTTTCTCCCATCCTCAATCAGCGAGGTAGTAAACGCCCTTCTGCAGGATGCCGGGGAACCTCCGCTCATGGATTGGGAGGAACTTGACCTTCCTTCATCATCAGTCGGCGAGGTAGATGAAACCATAGAACTTCCACCTCGGGATTGGCAAGATCCCAATATTTCCCCACCATCAATCACGCAGGTAGATACCCTCCTGCGGGAAGCCAGGGATGCACGTCAGCGATTTCGATTGTTATTTTTCCTCCCATCAATTGTATTCTGCCAAAAAGACCCATGGAGACTCCTCTCAATCCTTATAGCACTTACGAGGCAAACCCTATTGAAGGACCCACCACGCAGCGCCGAGCGCCAGCATTTAGACGGATCCCATCCTTCTACTGATGCTTTAAGGAATTGTTTTGCAAACGCGCGACGCCCCCACATAATTCCCCGGCGTAACGAAGATCTGCCAGTTGGTAGTGCGCTGCATCAGTTGGTCACAGCGAATAGGCCATCCGGGGCTGCACTAGCGATCCTTATGAGAAATCATCTCTACGATGTGAAAAAGCTGAACATCGAACTCCAAACACTCTTTTCCAGCTGTTACCACTGCGGTTTCAAGCGCAGGGTTCCAAATCCAGCCAGGTCATCACAGCGAACACCTAATCCCCCTTTCCAGGGTCATTGTCGCACCCAGGTCACACTAGACCAGTTACTTCGTGATTGCTCCGCACCACAACTACCGCCCCCCACTCGATTGAGATACGGGACCCAGGGAAACAGGCTCTCATCCGATTCCGATCCTGATGCCCTCAAATTGAATCAGTTGTTCACCTCTCTTCGGATCAATAAGACTGCCCCATTCCAGCAACAATATATTGCTCGTCTTCATGACAGTGCACGACATGCTCGTGTGACATCTCACATGGAATGCGGAGCGACGCGGGGGCCGTCCATTGCAGAACTCCAGAAGCACTACGTGCAGTGTAGAGGCGATTACCTGACTGGCTTGACCATTCTGAAGATGGAGCTCGGCCCAAAGTATGATCCTCTTGGACAGGCTCTTGATCGGTCAGGCCAATGGCCACAAGTAACACCGGATACGCTCTTTCGGTGTCTAGCATCCACTTCGCAAGTACAGCTTCCGGACAAATGGAAGCAATGCCTGGTATCGTTGGCACTTCTCCTGGTAGAACTCCAGCGTTCTCGAAGAATGCTTCGATATGCCCTAGATAATCTGGAAGAAGAATTGTCCAGGGAGTTAGACAATGAAGGATGCGACTGGCGGAGCGCCAACGAGCACCCAGATTGGTTGTTAACCCAGGTAGGTGCGATGCCTATCGGCGGGTGTTCACTCGTCCTCACATTCACTCCTCGTTTGTCTCAGTTGCAAGGAAACTTCTGTATCCGTAGAATTCAGGCAGACGTGGCAATAAAGATGATCTCTCCACCCTCTGGAGAGAACACTGCATTGCAAGTCAACATCGGAGAAGGGAAATCCTCCGTGATCTTGCCTATATCTGCTGCGACTCTCGCAGATGGCGATCAGCTAGTCCGCGTCATTGTCCCAAAGGCACTGTCGGTCCAAATGTTCCGACTGCTGGTCGATCGTCTCGGCGGGCTCGTTAACAGGCCAATATACTACTTGCCCTTCTCCCGTTCCCTCACCAGTAGATATAGCCGTCAGCAATTCGAAAGCTTGCGGGAGCTCATGTCCGAATGCATGCGCGATTGTGGCATTCTGGTGGCCCAGCCTGAGCATGTCCTGTCACTCAAGTTGACCTGTGTACAAGGGCAGCTACCGAGGTACCTGTGCAATGGCGACAATGTAAACTCCAACTCTGACAAGCCGGGGGTTTTTGGCGACCAGGCTTCTGGTGACTCGGACACATTCGCGGAACTTCAGAGATGGGTTCATTCCTACTCTCGGGACATCCTGGACGAGAGCGATGAAATCCTTCATCCCAGATTCCAGTTGATTTACACCATTGGCCTCGAACAGCATACGGAAGGATACCCTGACCGATGGACAATTACCCAACAGGTCCTCAGGCTGGTGAAGAAACATGTACTTTCCCTTTCACATAACCTCCCCGATGCAATGGAGTGCGAACTCGGTCCATCTGGATCATTTCCGCGCATTCGAATCCTGCGCGCTTCTGATGCTCGTCAACACTTGATATCGTTGATTGTGGATGATGTGATGGAGGGACACCTCCCAAGTCTCAGCTTTCGAGACATCGATGGTGACCGGCGACTTCGCGACGCAGTTCGCGCTTTCATATCTTCAAAGGATGTCTTCCAACCAACGGCTAGGATGGTGGAGGAGTATGCTCAGAAAAGCATTCTTTGGGACGGGTTGTTACTTCTCCGCGGTCTCTTTGCTTGCAATATTCTTTTATTTGCACTCGCAGAGCGGAGGTGGCGCGTCGACTATGGCCTTTCCCCAAAGCGCACCATGCTTGCCGTCCCATATCGAGCCAAAGATGTACCGGCACCGACGGCCGAGTTCGGCCATCCAGATATCGCAATCGTGCTGACATGTCTATCCTACTACTACGGTGGCCTCACCGAGGAGCAGTTGAGAGTCTCGTTCGAAATTCTGCAGGAACAGGATGACCCGTCCTTGGAATACGCAAATTGGCTTCGAGACTATTACCCTGCCTCGGTGCCAGAGTGTATTCGGGATCTCAGCAATGTCAACACCAAGTCCTCGGAGCAGTGGGACAGGTACTTATTTCCACTCTTTTCTCGTAATCAAGGAGCCGTGGATTTCTACCTTTCGAGAGTCGTGTTCCCAAGGGAAGCTAAAGAATTTCCCCGGAAACTTGCAGCATCCGGTTGGGATATAGCGGAGAGACGAGAACGCCCGATAACCGGTGAGTAATGATTATCCCCACTGCCGAGTTACTCAGTTAAACCGAGCGTTAGGCTTTTCGGGGACCAACGACAGCCAATATCTGTTGCCCACTTCTATCACTCAGCATGACCTCGACCACCAGCGGGGAACCAATGCAAGAATCCTCGCTCATCTCCTCCAGCCGAAAAACAATTCCTATACCATTATATCTCATCCGAATGGCCAACGATGGACGACGCTCGAACTCCTAACAGTAGTGGTCGACCAGCAGCCCGCAATTCGAGTTTTCCTGGACATCGGTGCACAGATCCTGGATTTTTCCAATTACCAGCTAGCGAAAGTGTGGTTAAACCTCAGCTCTGATTCTGATGGGGCGATCTATTTCAGCGAGGACGATGAGCTAATGGTGCTCACAAAAGATGGTACCCACCGGGCCCTCCTGTCGTCACCGCTTGCTGAGCGGCTGGACCGTTGCATTGTTTATCTGGATGATGCTCACACGCGGGGCACCGATCTCAAGTTTCCTGGCGGCTTCCGGGCTGCTGTAACGCTAGGGCCCAAAGTCACAAAAGATCGTTTGGTCCAAGGTAAGAGGGCGTGCTCGTGAGGTTCAACTAATGGACTCACGAGTTCTGGCCCAAGGTTGCATGCGGATGCGCAAGCTCGGCCGTGGTCACTCCGTCATGTTTTTCGCACCTCTTGAAGTTGACCAGAGTATCCGTGTTGTTGCAGCAAAAGAGGACCAGAATATCTCAGTCGCCACAACCGACATCCTACGTTGGGCAATACACGAGACCTGGACTGATACGCAGCAATGGGCGCCTTACTGGGTGCAACAAGGCATTAGCCACGAGTCCCGATACAATGCTTGGACCCGTTTCTGCAGAAACGAACTCACTGGGGACCAATTAGGGGATGCATGGGTTCAGCCAGAACTCAAATCACTGGCCGATCTCTACGCACCATTTCAACCCAGGAACAACTCGAGTTACTTGGCCTTCCTGGATGACCACCAAGAGATCCAGCAACATTGCATCCACCTCGGAGTCCTAAAACTTCCAGAGGCACAGATGGAGGAAGAGCAAGAAAGGGAGGTTAGTCGCGAGATTGAACGAGAACGAGAGGGGGAGCGACGGCCGCCCAACGCAAACAGAGCAAAACATTCCATTCACCCAGACCTTGAGAATTTCGTGAACACCGGTCACATCTCTCGATTTAGCAGCGCATTTGTTCCGGCTTTCACGGCCGTCGAGCAAAGTTTTGTGGCAAGAAGTGATTCACATGTTTACAGTCCATTTATCCTGGCGACGGTGGATTTCCACACAACAATCGAACCTGCATCTTCTCAAGGGAGGATGGACCACTATCTACGCCCTGTTCAGTGGGTTCTCTCTGGAAAAATAGATCAAGATCGAGTGCTCGTGCTTCTGAGCCCATTCGAAGTCGACCGTTTGATGCCTGGCATCAGAGTCAGCAAATATGTCCATCTCCATGTGTACACGCCGTGCACATCCGAGCGCATGAAACCAACTAACGATCTCAAGTTCTATTCCATCCCCCCAGTCCCTGACGGCTGGACTCCACCCTGGAATCTGATTGACCAGCTGAATGTGTTTGCTGGACAGCTCTATCTCAGAGACTATGAATCATACCTCCGCCTACGCCGCTTTCTGAGAATACACATGAACAATCTGCCAAAAAGTATTCGCACAGCAGTCCGACGCAATCTTGTCACTGCTGATGCTCTTCAAGAGATTGGAAATACAATGAGAGATTCACCACTGCCTTCAGTGATGATGCTACTTGCCATCCGAAGGAGAGGCCTACCCTTCGCCGAGACGCACATGGGCAGAATTCTCCAGGGACATCAACTGACCGAAGAAGACTTCAAGAGCCCGACATGGGCAAAGACCGGTCACAGTCCTGTTCCCCGTGATGTGCAACTTACGCCACACAGCATTACGCGTTGGCAGGTGGCCACTGGAGACTCGGACGCCATTTTGTACTCTCGATCACCAAAGCGAGTGTGGGAGGCGGCTGATGGAGACTCAGGACGATCGCAAAAGCGCCCACTGGTTGATCACTGGTAATAAATGCCTTGTAGCCAAATGTTCATGAAGGAACGGCTGCCAACGGTAGAGATCCAGCGGGCCGTCGTGCCAGTGTACTACATTACCTTTTACAGACATCGCGCGTACGCGCACCGCTCGTTCCTCTTTCCTCCGGTCTCGTACCACATCGACTGGAGGTAAGCCACTCTGCTACTTGCTACTTACATTCTTTACTCAGCTGTACATAGTGTAACCTCCTCTTACAGACGACGCGTCCCAAAGAACTAGTACGACTCGTTGTAGACCACCTTTTGCGGATGCCCTTACGTGCTAATGAATGACCTGATTTGACCAATGTACGATATGTCCCTTGTTTCTTATGCCGAGAAGTCCTGAAGTTCCACATAAATTGCAATTCTTTCAATTACGATTAGGAGCAGCCTGGGATTATCGGCCGACTAGCTCAGTTGGTTAGAGCGTCGTGCTAATAACGCGAAGGTCTTGGGTTCGATCCCCACGTTGGCCAAATAATTTTTTTTAGGTACTTCTCCCGAGCCGAGTACGGACTTTCCCTTTTTGGATTGGAGGGATCTGATACCAGGCTGGCTCTGAGACTCGGCCCGTTGACTCCGCAAACCCCCACACCAAACGAAA
>JBBPSA010000309.1:0-11538 GCA_038093355.1 Boletus calvinii | reverse complement strand
GCATGAAGACCTCATAGGCAGAGGGAATGGGGTTCAACAGCTGTTCACCATCCAAGTCAATGTTGATAGTGCCCAGCACAGGCAATCCAGCTGCAGGAATCCACTGCTGTGTAATGTGATTCCAAATGAATCTTCCATCATCCTCCTGCACCACCAGCATGTCTGGAATCAGCCAGATCTCTTACTTGCTATCATCCTGCACTGCAACAGGTGTGGAGGCATCAGCTTCAAGAGCATGGGAGTCAGTCTCAGGGTGTGAAGGGGTGTTCCAGACAGTGGCTGAGTCCATATCCCATCTAATTGGAGTAGTGTCCCACATAATGGAGAAAGCAATGGTCATGAAGGTGAGGTCAACCAAGTAGCACATGGAACCAGCATTTCCTAGGTGTGCAAGTGAGAGGAAAAGGGTGCAGAAATAGAAAAACATGAGAGTGAAGGCAATAATGATTGTGGAAAATACAATGGTGAACATGTTGGATGGAAAGGGAAAAGAGGAGAATGCTTGAGCTTACATATATACCTAGCTTGGTGTCCAAACAATTGAATGGAATGTTATAGACATCTGTGACAGTGAGATCAACTTGTGCTTGGAAAAGGCCAAGGAAGTCAAGATAAGCCATGCAGAGCTTTTGTGGCACCTGGGGCTTCCTCCAATGGAACTCTGCTACTGCTTCTGTTGCATGAGAGAGATGACCTGCTAGCTTCCAAGTCCAATCCTCATTAAGGTATCCTTTTCAGTGTACTAAGCATTTCAACCAACAGCCCTTCCACCAGGAGTCAACAATGAAATTCACTTTATATTCTTTCTCACAATCCTCAGTGATTGTCATGAGGGTAGGTTAGACCACTGGCTGGCCTGGGAGTCTCTCATGATATGGCTTGATCTGGGAAATGTCTACTACCAGGTGGATGTGCATGGATCATGGCAGACAGAGTTCAACTATGTTTGGTCCAACCATGCACAAGACCAGGTAAGGTCCAAGCCATTTCTTCATTAACTTCTTGAATTTCCATGGAAGGCAGAGATTGTCTGTGCTAAGCCACACCTGATCTTCTGCAGAAAAAGAAGGGGCAGTAGAGTGGTGCTTGTCTACCTGAATCTTCATCTGTTCCTGAGCTTGTGTGAGGTTGTGTTTTACCAAATCAAGAGTTTTCACCATCTGATCCACTACAGCCTCTGCCACAGATGCCATGACTGGCCTGGATTTGATCCCCATCCAGGGTTGATAGGAGCATATTATGTTAAAAGGTGACTTCTGGGTTAAAGTTTGCCACTTGGAGTTATAGAAGAACTATGTGAGGGATAACCAGTCTGCTCAATCTTCCTGCTTCTCCACTGTAACGAGCTGTAGATATTGTTGAAGATTTTGGTTCATCCACTCTATTTGCTCATCAGTTTGCAGGTGATAAGCAGTGGACAGTCTAGGCATGATTCCAAATCATTTGCACAGATCTTTCATTACTTGGAAAGCGAATTGTGGCCCTGTATCTGACATGATGGATTGCAGCAAGCCATGTATTTTCCAGACATGCAATAAATATAGCATTGCCATTTCTAGAGTGGTAATGGGGATGAATTCCACTCCTTTGGAGAAATGGTCTACTACCACCAAAATGGAGTCATTCCTCTACGACAAGGAGAGATCTATGGTAAAGTCCACTGAGACATTCTCCCAGGGGTGAGAAGGTATCTCCAAGGGGATCAGTTTTCCAGGTGGAGCCATATTACTTCCCTTGCAACATACACACCTGTCACATCTGCTGATGTAGTTTTTAATGTAAATTGCCATTTCTGGCCAGAAATATAACCACTCTAGGAGTTCTTGGATCTTTTCCTGACCTAGATGTTCTGCTAAGAGAGTATCATGATGGAGCCAGACTACCTCCATTTGAAAGTCATCATCATCAGGAATAAAGATCTTCCTATTTCAGTACAGAATTCCTTCTTGATTATCATAGCTCTGATAGGATTCTGCCAAGTCATGGGCCTTTGTGTATTCCCTGATCCACTCTTTTAGTTTATTCCCTTGATCTGTTATCCATATAGAGGTCACTCTAATCTGATGTGGGGGTATTAGAAGTATTCCCTTGTTGTTGTCTTCTATTTCTATTGCATGATCTTCTCTTCATGAGAGGGCATTGGCTTTTGCCATTGATGCCCCTGGTTTATGGACCCATTTGAAATTAAAGCACAAGAGCCATTGTATCCATCAGACTTGTTGTTTATTCAGATCCTGTCATTTCATGAACCATTGGAGGTTTGCATGGTTGTTTCAGATTTCAAACTCCATTTTGGCTTCTTTTGGGTGATGTCTTCATATCTCCATGGATTGGATAACACTCAACAATTCTTTGTTGGTGATAGGGTAATTCTGTTCTTTGAGGGTCATGGAGTGAGAGTTATATGCTACAAGATGCCACTTGTCTCCCTTTAGAATTGAGAGCACCACCCTGGTGGTAAAGTCCAAAGCATCAGTTTCTAACTGAAATTAATAGTTATTATCCAGGAATGCTAAGATAGGACCAGTGGTAAATGTTTCTTCAGGTTGTCAAAAGCTGTTCGCTGTGCTTCTTCCCAAAGAAAGGGTTGATTCTTCTTTGTGAGATCATTAAGGGGCTGTGCCATTTTGGTATAATTCTGGATAAAGTGGCAGTAGAAGTTTGCCAACCCCAAAAAACTCCTTACTCCTTGGACGTTTCATGGTGCAGGCCACTCCAAGATGGCAGAGAATTTGCTCTGGTCCATTTTAATCCCTTCTGTTCCTACTATCATTCCTAAAAATTCCACCTCCTTTGCCTGAAAGGTACATTTTTCCAGTTTGACAAATAGATTGTTTTCTTCAAGCCTTCTGAGGACTTCAAGCACTATTCTATTATGCTCCTCTTGGTTGTCTGTCTTCATGAAAATCATTAGGTCATCAATATAGACTACCACCACATCATCCATATCTGCAAAGATCTTATTCATCATAGTTTGAAAAGTTGTGGAAGAGTTGCACAGACCAAAGTACATCACCAAGGGTTTGTAGGCTCCTCTGAAGCACACAAAGGCAGCCTTCTTTTCATCCCCTTCTTTGATTTTGACATCATTGTATCCCCACCAAAGGTCCATTTTGGTGAACAATTTAGCTCCTTTTAATTTGTCCACAAGTTGAGAAATAAGTGGCAGTGGATAATTGTTTTTCACTGTGTGTTTGTTTAGATATCTATGATTCTGTACCATCCATTTTTTTCCATCTTTCTTTGATACAAAGAACATGGGAGAAGTTTGGTCTGACTTAAAAGGATGGATATACCCTTTTTGTATCTGATCATCAATGAAGGTGGAAACCTCCTCTTGTTCCATTGGAGAAAGAGGGATGATGCAATCTTTTTTTGATATGAAGGTTTCTTTAAGATCTATGGCTTGATTCCAGGATTTTCATAACAGCATCCTTTCTGATTTTTCCTTTGAAAAGACTTTTAGGAAGGAATGATATTCTTTTGCAACTAATTCCTCCACAGGTTGGTTCATTGGGGCTGGTAACATTTCTGTGGCTGCTCAGAGATAGTATGAGGCCCACACATTCTCTTGTTCTTGTTCTTCTATTTTGGTGACAAAGGTGCTCTGTTTCTGCATTCTTTGGCATGTTTTGGGGCATCTGGTCGTGCATACTTTTCTATATTCTTAATCTATTTCAGAGTTATGTTGTTTGAGCCATATGAAACCAAGGATTATTTGATTTCATTCTAGATCTGTGATCTCCGCAGTCATAGATTCTTTGTATCCCTGATATAGAATAGTAATATCCATGCAATGGATTATTTATCCAGCAGAATTCTTTGTTCCATCAACATTGTAAATGGAAATGGGATGTCACAGTGGCCTGCTCAGTAACACCATCTCCTGTATCCACTTTTAATCAATAAAAATGACATTTGCACCACTATTCAAGAGTGCTTTACTCAAAATTGGGGTTTGGAGTTTTTTGTGGGAGATGACTATGTTCATGAGAATTTCTTTGTTGGAGTTTATAGTGCATGTGAAGATTTCCTCAGGAGTGAAGTTTAAATTGGAATTAAGCATCAGTTTTAAGTCCCAACCATGCTTTGACCTAGGTGAAGTTGCTGATTAACTAAAGTAGAATATATAGGAATCATCTAATATCTCCTGATTCTTCCACTTCCAGCGCCTTATACTTGTTCTGAGAAGCAAACCGAATATCCAATGTATTCAGTTTGTTTTTCCTTTTAAAGACTTAATATCTTTCATGTTGAAGAAGTATGCTTTCATTTCATCATACAATATGTCTCTCACTGCTACAAAAGGATCTTTTTCCTATTGTCCATGGCCTGTTTCCTCTGTGGCACAGACATTATGAGCATCACAGCTTTGGCTGTGGCTGCCTCCAAGGAATTTGCACTTTGGGCATTGTTTCTTTGATTCCTTGCATTCCTTGGCAAGGTGGCCTTCTTTTCTGCAATTGAAACACTTGGATCTACCCCCTCTCTATGCAGTATCTATGGTTACATCCCTCGTGCATCGTTCTGTGGTGTTGGAGGCTTTTCCTCAGATCCCACATCTCAGATTGCAGTGAGTATGGAGTCCACATCCAAGGCTCTCCTTCTTTGGCAAAAAACTTCTTCAATGATATTTTTAAAAACATTTTGTTTAAGTAGGTGTATTCTGAAAGAGTTATCTATTTTTGCCTGGAAATAGAGTGCCCTCCATTTGGCTAGAAAGTCATCAATCAGGGTCCTTCCTTGTTTATATGCTGCTATCTGTTATTTGGCCCAATCTTATTGGAAAACCAGGCAGAAGAGATCTTCTATCTTCCTACAGAAAGCAAACCAGCTGTGCTCAAAACAGGATGTTTCTTGTTCTAATTTAGCTAGCTCTGTTTCTGCAAAGCAGCTCCCCTTTTGGCCCTTCAGCCAAGAGAGGATGGCGTAAACTCTCATTTTAGAGTTCACAATAGAATCTCCAAGGGGATCTGTATTGTCTTTTATCATGAAGTGGTGTGGATTGCAGTCTATCCAGGCTTGTGCCTTGATCCACCATTCTTCAAATTTGGCCTTAGAGCTGTCATATGGCTTTGAGTCAGAAAAGATTTCTATTTTGGAAGAAGATCCTCCTCTTTCTTGAGTGGCTGTGGTGCCTTCAGCAAGGCCTGTTCACTGTTGTTCTACTAATCCCATTATTTCCCTTGTGCATTGGTCAGCATCCTGTGCCAGAGCTTCTGCTATTGCAAGGGCTGTGTTGGCTTGCTGTAGCACTTCCAATAGGGCAGTTTTCTGTTCATCTAATGCAGTGATTCTTTCTCCATGGGCTTCTGTGGTGGCTGCTGTGTTGTTAAGCACATTTACCATTTGTTCTAGAGTTACTTTGGCAGCCATGGTAAAGTACTAGTAAGGAAAGCTCTTAAGATGAGTGAGATAAGACTTTGGTTGTAAGTACTGGATTTGAAAGGAGGAGTCTGTGGGAAATCTTTTCCTTTCTATGTCTGCATGGTAAACTTTCCTTTTTCTCTCAACTCTATTTCACAGAAAAGGAGTGGAAGTACGGTAATAAGAGTGTCTGTTTGGGAAATCTGGTCCTTCTCTGTCAATCTCAAACCAGACTCTTTCTAATTCCCTTCTTGCTTCTCTGGATACTTGCTCTAGGCTGAGGTATGGAGGAAAGTCTTCTGGAATGAAGTTGTAGATCCAGTTGGATTTGGGGAAGCAAGGCTGGGGGTTGATATGGAATGGTCACAATATAACTGGTGAAGTTCCTCATTGAGCCCTCTGGCTATCTCTGTGATACCTTCTTCAATGTGCTCTTCTTCTTTCACATGCACCTACTCCACTTCATGCTCTGAAGCAACAACTGAGTATCTGTCTAACTCTACCAAAGTAGACACTTATTCTTCATAAGCACTTGATAGTGGAGTCCATGTCTATGAACAAGGGTTAGTCTTATTGGCTATCTTCAGGGATAGGAAGAGTTGAGCAGCAAGTTGGTGATGGCTGGCCAAGGACCATTGTTGGTGATGAAAGATAGTTTAGTTCTAATGAAACAACCAAGCAAGCTATCCATAAGGACTGTATTACTTGATCTAGCTAGAGAAAGTGTAGATGAAAAGTAATGCTTGTCACTATCCACTAAAGGGCCATAGGCAAGATTTTTGTAGAGATAAAGGATGAGGGTTGAGTCTATCTTGCTTGGGATCAAATCATGCTGGCTTGCAGGGGAAAGACCAAAAGAACTAAACTAGAGTTCTTTGGTGGAATCTTTGGCCTTTATATATGTACTACTAAGAGTGTTTGTATATGTGTATACCAAATCTGATGATATAGATAAGAGTAACTATTGCCATTGGTTAAGAGTTGAGATGAGTCAGATACAAGAGATAAGCATAGCCATGGAATGGAAGAGTGCAGATATTAAAGGGCTGTGCTTGATAGGCAGAAGGTTTAGCTGGTGAGTCATAAGAAATGAGTCATGCCTGGTGTGGAAAAGGGGTAAACCAGGTTTAGACATAGAGCATTCCTCTGAATGGTTAGAAGGGTAATGAAGATGAAGTCAGGAGGTAAGAAGGTAGGGAGTAAGAGAGCGATCATAACACTTGTAACACTAAGGGCAAACAAGGGGTGGACTGGAGTTGATACCAAAGCAGAGTAGAGGGAGTGGATAGGGGTCAGAAATGGATATATCAGTGATTTAAATTATCAATGTATTCTGGATTCAGATTAAAAACCTAATATAACTTGATATCATCATTTAAGCACTAGATAGCAGTTTTGCAGAATTATTCAATCTAGACTTTGTGTCTGGCTTACAGTAATTCAAGAGTGTTCTAGTGGGTCTTCATATAATATTATTGTTTTGGAAATAGCAGCAGCCCCAAAAAGACATGATGATATATGTATAAATTGTAGGCAGATCTCTCTTGGTTATTAAAAAGTACAAAGTGAAATTAAGCACACAAAAAAAATCTGCCAGTACTTTTTATAGCTATAAGCTTGGGCATTTTAGCCATATAATAGCTCTGAAACTTTTCCACAAGTCTTGCACTCACAGCATCAACTTTTTCATAGTCCTTCTAATTCTTTATGCATTACATAGACTCTAGGAATGGGACTAGTATATATAAGAAATAAGAACAATAGAAGAGAAGTCTGGGAGTTAGAAGATGTGAACTCCTTGAGAATGCTCCAGAGTTTGTGGGTTTACTGAGCAGAGATGGTCCAGAGGGCCAGAGTTGGACTTGAAGGTTTTGGAATATAATATTTGCAATATTTCCACTTTGGAAGTATGTGTGCACTTTATGCACCTTCCTTAATAACTCTTTATACAGAAAACTAGGTCCTTGCTGTGCTGCATCTCAAATAAAGATGTACACCCTCAACTTGACTATAGTGGTATTCCTGATAAGCTGGATCCCTTGCTATTGGACAGAGATATATCTATACTGGTGCAAGTACCAATGTTGTCACTTCCATGTTTTACTGAGGATGCCATATAGACATTGAGAATTCAGCCTTGAATGAGCATGAGTGCTTTTGCTTCCAGGAGTTGCTGCAATCAAGCACATTTAGGGTTTTGTCAATCAACACTGAGTTGGTGTCTATGCAACAGATGGATTTGCATTCAATCAACTTGTTCATCTTCTCAATCACCATAGGAAATAAAGTTCAGGTTCAACAGTATGACCCATGTCATTTAACTTCTTTGCCTTGTTCTTGCATGTTCTGTGAGGTGACAGTCCAAAAAAAGGCATCTCACTCATTAATGACCACGTTTGTTTGGGTGATGTCATTGTTGATCACCTCACTAACTCCTCAAGCATCAAATATAGATTTTATTTTGCCAGCAACATATGTTGGCACTGCTAATATCTGTATACAGGCAGCTATGATTACCCTTCAATCAAGGATGTATGTTCATTAGGCTCTTCAAGGATTTCTGAATCATCAGTCAGTTCCTAGCTTGTCTATAATGCAGATTCATTCTAGACCACCAACAGGCATTTTAATTCCACCCAATCAAGTGATCAACCTCTGCTTTCACCATAACCACCAATGCCATCTCTCATCATGTTTTCTCTTCTGGTTCATTCTTGGAGAGATCCTCAAGACAAAGACTGTACAAGGCATATCACAAGTGTAAGGCAGGGATATCTTGAATAAAAAGTAGGAGCAGCTGTGTCATGCCAGGGAACAATACATGCATAATCATTGGTGGGTCATTGGTTCAAGGGGAAAACAACTAAGTTTTTGGCATGTGTATATGTTAGATTCAAGCTGCAATGGTGTTCAACTTGAGTGCTGGCATTTCTTGAATATTATGGTGGTATATCTGCACAAATATTCCCACTCTGTTTTGTATGCCACACCTACCACTCTCTTCAACATTCTTGACAATCTGTAACACTGATCTAACAAGTCTTCAGTGCACCATGGTTTATTATTGGTGACACTCACTGAATGCTGACAGGCTCACCAAATGCATATCATATGTATATGTCCTATACTGCCCTGAGCTCCTCCCAGGTGACTGCATGGACCCACCATGGCACAGAACCTGAAAATGAAATGACTGATATCAAAGGAGACATTAGCTCCTCAATGCTGTGTCTTTTCATGTTCAATGGAGATGTCTATCTGTAGTACTTAAGCTAGCAATGAATTGGTTGATTTTGTAGTACATATTTAATATAAAAAAATCAAGTTTGTTAGAGCAGTGTACAAAAAACAGAGTGGAGATATTGTGTGCAGATGTACCACCATAACTGTCTGCCTCAAATCTGTGTGCCTTAAAAGTACATTTCAACTATCATATCATTCCCCATGTGTGTTGGCAGTGATAACTTCTTCACCATGGATATACTGGCTGGTGGTAGTGTGAAGGGCAGACTTGCTCAGAAGCCATTTATTATGCTTGAAGAGAAGTTTGGATGAATATTTATGCCAGCTATCAGGGTTGATCTCCACTGCTGGTGTGCAGGGGATCTGAGCCTGGTGGCATTTCTCTAGCATCAGCAAGTACTGCACTGTGTTCACAGGTGGAAGGGCTGAAAAAAGCACAGTTGGTGGATTTTCTCTCAGCCCAAATCTGCCAATCTGCCACCAGTCAGTGCTTCATTCAAGCTTCAGGTCTCTGTACACACCAAACAATGCAGCATTTGACCTCTAGCTCTCTGAAAAGATAACCATAATATCCTTTGGGAAAACAAGGGTATCTCTGTTGTACATCATGGCAAGAAAGGTGGTAAGATGGCATGACTGAAATGCTCTGGCCAGCAGAAGGAGTTGGCTATCTGTGGGGGATATAGTACCAGCTGGATATCAATCTAAGAAGTTCCAAGAAATTTTCAATGTGTACAATATGATCACAGAGATTTGCTGGTAATCTCTGGTGATTTGAAGTGTATCTGAGACAGTAAATCACATGATTTAAAAACCACAGAGTGAACTTGCCATTAGAGGAAATCCAATGATAGTGGATTTTACCATTTCCCAGAACAGTGAAGAAGAGTGGAGATCCATTCAGAATCATGGGTGGTGCTCTCCCAAAGGTCATAGGTACTGAAAAGCATGGAAGGGATGGGAGTGGATTCAGAGCTGGAGAGCTATAGTAGGTGTGATTCTGTATGAAGCAGCATTGTGAATAGAAACTCCATTAAATTCCTATAAATTTTTTGATGTGACTTGCATGGTTCAGATAATACCACAGCTGATCTACAGCTACTGGTGGACTATCCAGCCTGTGTAATATGGTGCCATAATCCCCCCCTCCTCAAAAAAAAGACTAAAATAAAATAATGTGTAAAACTAAGATTAGTGTGCATGCAATTTAGGTCCACACTATTGATTTACACATCTATGTGATTCAGCCAGAAATTCAGACTTGTATGTAATATATAGCATCCACCTTGGAAGCAGGCTGGAATCCCACTGAATGTATCAAGTTGAATGAAATGAGTGGAAAGTCTGTGATCTGATGAAAGGATTAAAATTGATCTAAATTCAAGTGTCAACTGCTGAAATTAGAGCTAATGGACAGAGGATATAAGAAATATGGAATATTTGCTGGGAGTCTACATATGAACAGGGCACTATTAGTACATAGTGAGGAGACTAGGTGTCTTGAAAGTGGATATTGCTGGGATATTAAAAAGTTGGCAGTGTTGGACATCAGGTGAATAGAGGACACATTCCAGAATGGAGGTGCTGTAATTGGCACTCTTATTCAGCTCCCATAATTGCTTGAACTGATTGCTGTGGCAGTAGCAATACTCATTGTTAAAGTGGATCCAGCACTAGCCAGCTAGTGATGCCTGAAGTAAGAAGGGATAGGTGAGCATGAATGACATGTTCTCCATCACCATCAATGGTAGTGGAGCAACCACAACTAATGGGACCATCAAATCTACTATAAAGGGCATGCATGTACATAGATGCTCTCTTGTATGATAGATGTGCTGCTATCATAGCAGTAGACTGTGAACAAATAGTTTTGAAAGTTTGCTTGGGGGTGTTGAGGATGGTGGCAGGCATAGATACTGCCAATTGCATGAAAGAAGAGGGGTGAATGATATCAGACATCCCCTTTGGTCTGAGACCTTTGTTGGTGTGAATCATGGGCAAAGGAGTGTGGAGGCAGAATAATTAAGGGACTGGGAACAGGATATTACCATCATCTTCAAAGGTGGGCCCAGTCAGATAGAAATGAAGGGTTACCTTCTGTCTGAAGTGATGTCTCATTCAGTGCCATTTAGAAAAGAAAAACCAACTTATGAGTGGTGCAGAGACAGGGCTTAACAGAAGCTTGCAAAAAAAATCATCAAGGTCTGCTAGTGAATGAGTATTGAGTGGCATGACAACTCCAGGTTTGATTTGCACCAAGCCAGAGGCATATGTATGTTGCTACCTGGGTGGACAAAAGCTAAGAAAGACAGCTGCAATGCGGAAAAAATGTGAGCAGAGGTGATACTGGCTGTATGATCAATAGCACCTTGTGCTAATTGTCTCTGAAACTAAAGGAGTTTCCCTCTCTGGACCAATCTTCCAATGGCAGGGCAATCCTGCCAAGGTATTCTTTTCTAAGCACACTATTCCTATTCTAGACTACAATCTTAATGTTATTAGCTGATCAGTGAGGGAGAGATAAATGGAAAAATTGAAGGTAGCATCTTTAAGGTGAACTCAGAGTTTGCCAGTGCAACACACTGAGCCATTTGAACTTCAAGAGGGCCATCAGCACTGATATAAATGTTACGAACGGTACAGTTCAGAACCCCTTTTACTACCAAAGTATCGCTACACTTTTTCACCCTAACATCTTTTCTCACTTCGCACCGTTCTCTGAACACCCTACATCTAAACTTGGCTTCTCTTTTCCACGCCAAGCATGACTCATATGCATAGCCTCTTTAATCTCCGCTTCTAAGGCTGTGCTTATCTCTCACTATGACTCACCCTGACTCCCAGCCAATGGCAGTATCCCCTCTTATCTACATCGCCAGATCTAGTGTACACATGTACAAACATTGTAGTAGTATATAAAGGCCAAAG
>JBBPSA010000308.1:0-11543 GCA_038093355.1 Boletus calvinii | reverse complement strand
ATCTGGTATACAAGATAGCAAGAAATGCAACAGAATCGAAAACATCGGAGGATATAGAGGAATGAATGGAGTGGGTGACCTAAGTCTTCTTCGGTGGCCGGCCCCGTTTCTTCTTTACACTCGATTCACCCAAACCGTCACCAGTGGCAGTAGCAGACGCGGTTGTTGTGATAGCTTCTTGTGGTTTCTGCTCTTTACGCGGGCGGCCACGTCTCCGCTTCGCAGGCGGCTCCTCAGCACTCGAATCGTCCGGTTTCTTTTCCTGTACGGGAAACCATCAGTCGAGAATCAGGAACGGGGGACCTAGTGAAATATACTTTGGGTGGTCTCCCCCTTTTCTTCTTTACTGGTGCTCCTTCTGATGGACCCGTAGTGGTAGATGCAGCCCCTGATTTCTTGTTTTTACTGCCTTTGGGCCGACCGCGCCCCCTTTTGGCAGGTTGTGCATCCCTGGGCGCTGTAGCGGCTAACAAAGTAACCGATAAATTTCGAAAAAATGGTGAACACGGCAGGAGTGAGATGCTGAGCAGAGGATATGACACGGGCTTACTTTCTTGTTCCTCTACAATAGGCTGATCGTTTTCTTCGATATCTTCGTCATATCTATCCGCTGGGTCCTCTTGCTGTGGCGAGGCGGACATGGTGATTGTTGGGGGGATGGGATCACGGGAGCTTGGCGATGACGGGTCGAAGGCGGAGGACGTCCGCGTCGAGGAGAGAGGAAAAGCGGGGAAAGGGT
This sequence comes from Boletus calvinii, assembly GCA_038093355.1. Taxonomy (NCBI): domain Eukaryota; kingdom Fungi; phylum Basidiomycota; class Agaricomycetes; order Boletales; family Boletaceae; genus Boletus; species Boletus calvinii. Next base: position 10,804 of record JBBPSA010000308.1, on the reverse strand, counting down.
GAAGCCCTCGTTTTAACGGAATATTATCCCCCTACCGAATATAGTTGGGACGTGTATTGCAATTGTTTCCCTCGCGTGGAATTCTGGCCAAAACGAGGATTTATTATTATCGTCGGGCAATCTGGCTGTTCGTAGATTTTTAACCCCTGATATTCGGGGGAATACGTACGTAAATGTGCCGGCGAAGCACGCTGAAAATTCATTTCTCTCGATTTTGCGTCGCTCTCACAGATTGTTACCGTTTTACAGGGCCGCGTTGATCAACGTCGACCAGCCCTACTCTTACCTTGAGAATGTGCAAGCAGGGTCCCATTTCGGCCCAGCAACGCTCAAACGATCACTAGAGTCCCATTGATCGGCGGTTGGCGGTTGCATGGTCTCCTCGCGAAAACCTTAAGTGAACAACGTATGCCATGCACAGAAAATATACCATGCTGTCAGATAACTAGCAGCATCGTCTTGAGAGGTCCGCTGGGAGGGTCCTTTTTTTCTTTGCCATTTCTTTCCTGCTCGTTACTGCCGCACCTGGCCGGGCCGCGGAGTCGGCGTGCCTTCACTTCGGTCGGCGATAAAATTAGCCCACTTTCCACGGGCAGTAGACGTGGAATGGGTCTCTGGTCACTACACATAACTACTCCTCCAGATGAGACGCTCGACCCTCGTCGCCTTCGCTGTTTCTCCCATCGTGCTCGGACGGGCGCGGTTATTGTACTCAGGCCCTGAAGATCTTTATGCATTCCCAAAGTATCGTGTCACTTTTCTCAACGAGTTCCCCGTCGTGAATGAAACTGCACAACGCTGGATCCAGGATGGCTTGCGGGGTGGCGAGCAGGAGTTCCTTGGCGGATCTTGGGACCCACCCGCGTGGTACTCTCAGGCAGGCACGAAGGAAATAGGTAGTTCTGAAACCGGAACCTTCCACGAAGCACCTAATGTCTGTACGCTCGACATGTATTTACGGGCTCACCAAACTAACATTACTGGGGTGGAGTACAGTCAGATTATTCTCTCCAGCACATGAAAATTGGGCCAGACAACGAATTCCTCTGCCTCATTCCTCCCGCACGTGACGCAGGCACCCCAGCAGAAGACTTCGATGGTGACGCGACACTTCGGAATAGCTGGTCGCTGCTTCAGCCATTATCCGGAAAATGTCTTTATGTGCGATCGTCGTATCTAGAGTCGCGGTCGTTTTCTGATTTCCCTGTTAGCATCGACAAACGTGGTTCACATACTCTTATTGTCACAACCAGGAAATTAGACAATTTAAAGAGCTCACTCCCACGCAGCCACCCACAGGTAACACATGCCTTGATTGAGACTTGGAGTGCTAATATAATGCCATATAACCAGGGCCGTATGAACCTGCAGAGGACCCACAGGTAGGTTTCCACGATCTTTTTGAAAATACATCCTAAGATCTGCTCAGTGGGAAGCATTTACACTGGGTCGGTCCCCGGTCGCACCAGACAGCAGAGCGGATGTAGTTGTCGCTGATCAACTTCCTCAAACCGCAAATCTGGAAGTTGCACACGGCCCAGGTTCTCGTTATCTTGTACAGCGATGGGGTGACGGCACATTCTGCGATAAAACCGGGAAGCCTCGTGAAGTCGAAGTTCAGGCAAGTTGAATCAGTCCGTCGCCCGAAATTGTTTGATGAGCAGCTATCAGTTCCACTGTTCGATGACGATGGCTGATTCCATACTTCTCGTTCGAGAAGCAAAAACATGTTCTTATGTACTCGTGGTACAGATGCCGCGCTTATGTGGTGAACCTGGGTTCAGGTCCCATCTAGAGACTCGCGACGAGTCACTCGTCCGCTGCCGGCAAATTGTCGACCCGACTTCTGACCAGGTTCCTCCTTCCGAGTCAACGCAGCTTGAACAGAGACAAACAGGCGAGCAAGTGGATCTGAATGAATCCGACCATCCTCTCCATCTTCTCGATCGCGAATCTCGTTTCGTTGTACCTACCCCGGCGCCGCTCCAAAGCTCGCTAGAGTCAGGCTCCGATGATAAAGGTGATGGCCAATGGGACGACTTTTGGAAACGGGCCCTGGAAGCTTTGATGAAATCGCCCGAAATCCAAGGCCTTAGCGGCAACAACCCTCAAGTCTTTCTCGATCGTGGTGAGAATGGTGAAATAGTCATCGAGATTCTGGAGGAAATACCGATGGAAGGCAATGGGGATGGAGTGGTACAGGGTGATGTGACTGCTGAAGAGTATGCACGTTTAACAGACGTGCTGCGAAACGCAATATTCGATATGAGACGTGATGGAGAAACAGTGAGGGAAGGCGATCAAGATTGGGAAGAAGAGGAGGAAGAGAAAGGGCCCCGTAACACCAGAGATGAGTTGTGATGTGGGTTGACTCTATTGTCTGGTTCGGTCTGATGGCCTGAATACTATCTCTGCGTGTCAAATTCCTAGACCTCCAGGGAGGTGCGAGCAAGCTTCGAAGGAAGGTGAGGGGGGTTTTATTCATATCCGTGTCATGAAGCTGAGCGCATCAAATTTACTGCGAAACTAATCGGGACAGTGTAAATGTGGCGTTTTTTCTTGGACGAATGGCCAGTCCTAATTCCCGTACGAGCCATCATCACCAGCTGCTTTCTGCGACCCCTCAAATCGTAATACCGCGAAATAAATTTTTATGCATGAACTAATTATTTGGCGGCTTCGCTTTCCGCTTCCCTGGAGACTTGGTATTCCCCTTTGTGCCTAGACCACTGGGTGGGCGCAACTCGGAGGCACAGAAGCTGTAAGTACACCCAAGAGCCGTTCTATTTACCAACTCAGAGGTCAACATCAGACCGCACTCCTTTATCGGCCACCGAAGTGCTTGACATTCGAATTGTTCCGTCTGCATCAGCGCATCCTGTTGAAATCACGAAATCCCTGAACTTTACTCCGTTTTCCCAACGTCCGTTCACACGCAGGCTTCGTCTCATCGTCCGATACTCCGGAACGCGGTGCAAATATATCACAGTGTCACCTTGCGGCATAGAAGAATGTCAAGTTTTGTCCACCTCTGGAATTTTTCTGTGCTTCTGTGGCGGGTCAGGGGCTATCGAAGTCCTGGTTATCGATAATTGTGCGCTTATCACGCAGTACTCGCGGTTGTTCAGATCGCACATGGGCTTCCCCATCTTCCACCCACTGTGTTCAATTCGTGCGCTCTCATGGATCATACGCCTTTGAGAATGGTCAACCTTGTGCGTAATTTGCATGACCAATTCGCACCCCTTTATTTGATTTTAGCCCTCATTATTTTCCAAGAGTACTTGTTCCGTTCCTCGTCCTCGCAACTCCAACTCGTAGCCACATCTTCATCCTAACGTCATGCCTCATGTGCCGAAGGTTCTATCTTCCGCCCGCAGCTCATGCTGTTGACCTGTCGGAAGTCAATTGAAATGTCGCCCGATTATCTTGTTGAAATTCATGCCTTTTTTTCGCATGCATCCCCAATCGATTTCCCCTGCAGCACAAAGACGGTAACCAGATATCTCCCACAACGCGACGGAAATATTTTCGAGGATATTGCGCCACCCCCACGACCACTTGGCATTTTGCCTCCAGAAACTCGCTTCATTTCTCTCACGTTTTGGCGTGCCGCGCATTGCCTCGCCCAGCCCCACGATGGTTGTTCGCCCATGAGGAAGTATCCAGATAAGGTTCCATCCCCTGATTCTTTGATGATACGGAACCAGCGCTGAATATGTGCCTTTGGTCGTACTCAGATGGATTTTTTTTTCATGTTGGATCGGTGTGGCCATCGTCCCCCAACCCTGGCTTTATGATAGCCGATTGCCAAATTACCGTTGGCTTGGGACATTTCCCTCCTGAGTGGCCCACCGCCCATGAGGTGGGACACTGTCGACTCAGGATTGGGTGATTCCCTGATGTTTGGATCATGATGCAGGCATGGCCCGTTCACTGTTCCCCGTCTCACGTTTTTCTTGGACGGAAACGAGGTAGTGTGCTGCGGCAGGCGCCCTCTTCGCGCGTCTAGCAGCAGAGAAATCGTACTGCTGGCAAGGTTTCTCGCATAGAACCGCGAAAGTCACGCTATAATCTGGAGGTTGGACCGCCATGCTTGTGTGGGCTCGGAATGGGACGGGGTGGAAGCGTGGATTCTGCATTGAAGTCGGCGGTCGACGGTGCTGACACTTAAACTATACCCCTCTTGACCTGACGTTATGGGGTTCTGGACGTTTCTCAAACCCGAAGGGTGCTTTTAAACCAAGCGACAGGGGCCCATGACAGCAAGAGGAATCTGACTCCGCGTGCGTCCTCGGGGTATCTCGGGTGTTTTTCACATTCCTGATTTGTCCTACAAACCTAAACAGAAATAGCTCGGGGAGGGATGGCCATGCTGTTTCAGCGCGGAATGATTCATGGCCACTCTTTCAGACCCTGTTGTTGCGTCCGTGTACTGGATGGCCAAGGTTGGTTGGGAAGTCGCCGAGGGGTATTCCCCCCTTGCCAATGATGATTTGAGCAGCTCGAAGCCGTGGGCCTAGCTGTTCTCCTTGTATCTCAACTAGCCTAAACTTGTCGCAAATCACCATGGCCCATCTGGTAGCTCCCATCCTCCTATACCAAGTCTCCCGCAACGTTTCTCCAATTCTTGCGTCTGTGGAAACATTCGCGAACTCAAAGACATGCTAGTCCTGGTAACCTGAAGGCCAGCCGGGCCAGGTACCCTGGCATAATATGGTTCTGCTTTCTCGGCGGCCCACACAAGGTCGCCTAGTAAAGGGTATATCAGATACCCCTGGTTGTCCTTGCTGGTGAATTCCGAACGTAACTACCATCACCACTATTGTTCTGTATGTTTCAAGACAAAGTCATCAATGTGTCACTAGGCTCAATCGAGGTGAAAAGTTCGTTCGTTTCCTCGAGGTGAGCATCAATCACGTACTTGGGTCAGAACCTCACCCGCGTACCATCGTCCGACGTTCGAGGTCCACGGAAGCCGGATATGTCGGCCTTCGCCATCTCGTTTAGGATGTCCAACCGACCCATCCAGACTACAGTACGCCAAGCACCTCATAATGCATGGTGTTAGTCACCTTCCCTTGTTCGGATTGGCTTGTTCAAGTTGGTAGTAAGGCAGTGTCCTGTAAGCTCCCGGAATTTCCGGACTCGCCTGTCCTTCCATTTCGCAGACAGGTGAAACGCAAGCACCAACACTATGCACGCACATTTCATAATCGATTTGCTTCTTCTGATCTTGCAGTCGAGCGTTCCAGACATTCTCTGTCAAGTTGCTATGGTTGTTATCGTAGAACGTGGGTGCGTTCCTGTTTCCAGACGGGTTTAATGCAAGTTCCCACTCTATCCCCCTTTTGAACGATGAAGCTACAGTACCATCAGCTGCGGTTCGCTAACAATGTCCGTAACAACTGTTTATGACACGCAGAGGCGGACCATGTGCAGATAAGTATTCCCATCGTTGAGCACCAGTTTCGCGAGCACTGTTGCCCAAATTCAATATTCAGTCTGACACATCGCCGTGATGCCCATTTATTTGCATTTCGCTCTCGTGAGTGCATATTTTTTGCCTTTCGTTTATGCTACCCGATGGTGGCTCTGATGGTGGCTCTTGTAGGCCTCTAACCTTCCAGAATGACATCCGACACTGGCGTGAGTTGACCCACTCGCCGTGATATCCGTTCAGGTCGGAAATATCCCCGAATCAATGGCACCACCATTGTCCTGTCACACCACGTTCCTTCCATAGATCCAAATTTCAGGCAAAAATATGAGTCCTGGCGTGTCTAGATGTGTTATCGATTGTCATTCTCGTGATCGGCGGCACTCGTTTCGATGACGGGAATACGCGAGGTCACACATCATGATTTCCACGACGAGACAAAGCTCCCGGTTGTGTATTATATTGATCACCTCACCCCCTGGATCATAAGGCTACACCCCTCGCTACGGATGCGGCTGGCGGAAATCCATGCAAGCAAGAGTCCTCCGCCGGAGAACCTGAGATACTGACACGAAAACTTTAGGTTTGTCCACGTCAATGGGACGTTTCGCGCTGGACGATCGCGTGCCCAGACTCGGGTAGCTGTGAGCGTGATCCGTCGGTCTTGACGTGTCGTTCGGCGGCGTGGGTGTCTTGTCCTCCCCACGCAGTCGGTGTCAAGTCACTTACATCGCATGCTTGGTACCTCCCCGCATGTCTACGTTATCATTTAATAACCTGTATATAAATGTCATGGAGATATGCGTCGGATGCCATTTGAGGGCCTTACGATGTCGTACACACGAACTTTGTATCAGGGTCCCCACGACTCTGGGTCGAAATATGTACAATTCCTGACTGTAACGCTTCCAAGGGTGAATTCATGGGCAGCCTTCTTCCTCTAGGAACCCCACAAGTCGAAGATCGGATCACCATGCACATGCAAGATACGCCAGCGCCAAGGTGACCCACCCCAAAAGGTACGTTCCGAGACCGTCTGGCATCTTATGCAGCGAACAAGTAATCGATTTCCAGGAAGTTTATGACCAAAATCATTGCCAACTAGATCCGATTAAGTAGATGATAATGAAGACAAAAGAGTGAGTTGTAGCGGCTATAAACAGACCTAGTGACAAATGGTGATCTAGCGAGCAATTTGCGACATGGCGGTTAGTCCAGTCCAAAGGAGTGGCAAGCCGCCATCGGCGACAGGTGAACGAAGGCAACATGTTGTCCGACGAGAGGAAAGAAACAAAAATTGTCATCTCGAGACAGTGAGAAAGGAGGTAAAGCATGCAACGCGCGAGGTCGGGCGACCGGCCTACTTTTTCTTGTTGGCATTGGTAAAGACGACCGCGAGAACGATGGCAACGATGGCAAGGATAATGAGTAGGAGGAAGAAACAGATCCACCGCTTTTTTCTCGCGGCGCGAGCAGAGACTATGGCCTTGTCCGCATGGACAACTCTGGAGTGCGGACATTAGAAATGGTAGAGTGGAACGGAATGCACAACATACCCTGCTTCCATGTCTTTTTCGACATTCGCGGCGGTCGTTTCTATGTTATCTATCACATCATTCTGTTGCTCTACCATGATGCTCATCTACACAAAGGAGTAAAGGCCACTGCCAGCAGACATTCTTGTTGGACGTACATCATTGAAGAGTTGCGCGAGTTCTGCAATAGTTTGCTCGATGCGCTGGATGTCTTGATGCCGCTCTTGCACCTCTCGGTAGGCAGCTCTTGATTCACCATAACGGTTTGAGTTCATCAACTACTTCGAGTCAGCCCAAGGTATGAGAACACATACTGCGACTACTTACAGCTTGACTGAATATCTGGCCACCCGAGTCATCGTTCACCACTGCCCGTATCTCCTCCGGGGTGGCATCCGGTTTGACTGAAGAGATCCGAGTCAACCATCACAGGCGAATAACACCTTTGGAAACGGAATTCACCAATCTTGAACTGTCTCTCCATTCGTTGCTTGTACTTTTGACGGTACTGTTGTTCCACCTGTTGATAGTTTTGGATCGCATCCACGAATTTGGACTTGACAAACGCGGTCTACGAGGAGAAGCGGCGGTCAGAGTTGTCTCCCCCCTTTGCGCTGCCTCTCACCTGCTGTTTACGAATCTGACCATCTCGACCACTTCCAGGTTGCCTCTCCAACGCCTGGATACGCCGCTTCAACGTCGCGCTTAACGCACTCGTCTCCTCCACTAGCTCTGCCAACTGCGCTGCATTACGCTGGGCAACAGCATCGTCGGTATTATTCAGGGAGCGTGAATGAGACTCGTCGACCCGCGCAACATTCGCGTTGAACGTCTTGATACTGTCTTGAAGGGAAGAAATCTACATGGAAATATGGAATTAGGAGATGGAAAGGAAAAGGGGGAGAGCAAGGCAACGAGGAGTCGAGTACCACCCATGTCTATACGAAAACACACGTACTTCGGCGTAAAAGGCAGACATGTTGTCACCTGCGCGTCCGCCGCCTCCGCCCGCGGTGAGGTTAGTCGTACTGTCCCTGACGTCGGACATCTCGTACGCAGCGTCGTCCTGTCGGGCATACGGATTCCTACGCGAGCATGGGTCATCATCAGGAATTCTTTCTCAGGTGAATGTCGTCCTCACCTGCCCTGTTGCTGCGCCTACATGATATAGGGCGACGACATTCAGTACAGCGTGGGCAAAAAAAGGAACTAATACGGACTCTCATTGCTGCTAGTTTATCCATGGTAATGTTGTGAAAGTGGAGAGATGTGAGTTATGGATGGACTCTGGACAGCCTTGGCGGTTGTCCACTTTTTGTTGCACATGTCAACTTGTCGTGTTGCAACAAACGACGACAAACAAACTACACTGCTTTCACCGCAGTCCCCAAGTCCATACCAGATGTTCATGCACCGCAAGCCTGTAAAAGAGAAACTGCGTTTCCGTCCACCATCAGTCTTATTGACACAGCCAAGCTCTGAACAGCGTATCGTGGACAGTCATATCCAGGCGCAGGCTTGGAAGCATGTGGTCTGACGTGACGGACCTCCAACAGCTCACTGCCAGTCCCACAGGATAACAAGGATCATCTCCAGATAAATTTTAGGACGTTTTGATCGCTCTGAGTTCACCTGACCACGTCCAATCATCTACAAGACAACCCGCGCAACGCTTATCAGACCAGGAGATGGATTGTTATCCGTGCAGGCCTTGTCTCAACTCCCCCCTTACAGAAAGGCAGCAGGAACAGATCCAGGGCAAGACTTGACTCGGTGCAGAGGATCGGTCTCCATAACCCGCTCAGAACACAGATACCTCGTCGGCTGGCACGCGCGCACGATATCGCCCAGCTTTGCATCTCGTACCACGCTGCTTCACCTACGAATCACCGTCTCGGGTCTCGCTCATGCATCTTTCTAGCGACTACAGATGACGCTCGAACCACTGTTCCAACGTGACCGATGGACGGCCAAGACTTGAAACGGGTACTCAACTTGTCCAGTCCGTTTTCTCTGCCTCCAGGCTCCTTGGGAGCAGGGCCAACGGATGGATGCAGAATACAGGTCGCCATCTTTTCCGCAGCCCAAAACCATGTCGAGTTCGACCAGTTGAGGACCGAATACGCTTTGCAGTACTCAGTATATTCTCGTCGCCAAAGCACCCGCTGTCGCAAGAAGCTAGACAACGAACTATTTGCCGAAACTTGCCCTTGCACATGCAATGTTCGTGTTCATGAAATCAGGAAGTCCTCCAAGAGGCGCACGGAAAGGTCCGACCAGTGGGCCTTTAAGAGAAATACAACATCAACGACCATGATTGCCCGACATGGGAAGCACTCGCCCCCTGTAAGTGTATATTGGTATCCTTTCACCTCCCAAAACTTACAGCCATACGCAGTGGATCCCGTAGAGTGTGATCGTGGCAGGGGCTAAGCAAAGTAGGTAATGCCGCAGACAGGATCTCTGGGATGTAGATTCGCCCGACTCTCACCCGTCCACCCCATGGTTGTTGGGGGCTTGGCAAACCCAAAAAACCAGTGTAACACAGTAGGATATCTTACAACCAACTATCATCGCCTCACAGGTATCACACCGCTCGTACTGCGACCACAGCATCACGATCAAGAAGCCAGCGCAGCCCGCAGCACCGCGATCTGTCGGTCCAACATCTTCCGACTAGGCCCCCCGATTGCTGTCCGCCTCTCTACACTCGCCTCGAAATCAAACACGTTCATGACGTCGTCTTCAAACTTGTCGTGCAGCCCCTTGTAGTCTTGCACGGTGAGCGCGTTGAGCTGGCACTGGCGTGCCTCGGCCAGTGCCACCGCGCGTCCCGACACGTGATGCGTCTCCCGGAAGGGTACCTGTGTGAACGGGTGAGCAGGTGTGTACGTGCGTCTCGATAAGCGTGCGTCCCGGAAACACGTACCCCCTTGCGGACGAGGTAATCCGCCAGATCCGTCGCGAGCACGTCCATAGTCAGCGCGGCACGCATCTTATCACCATGCACCTACCCACGCGATCGTCAGCACGCCAATCCAACGCCGCATCATGACACGCTGGACGAACCGTCATCGTGGCAATTACACCCTCGGCAATCTTGAGCGATGCGCTGACATTCTCGACCGCGTCAAACAGCGGTTCCTTGTCCTCTTGCAGGTCCTTATTGTACGTGGACGGCAGACCTTTGAGCGTCATCAAGAACCCAGCCATCTGGTACACAATACGTCACTTGCGTGCGTGCGTTCGTGAGTGGGAAACACGACACGCACGTTGCCAAAGATCCGACCCGACTTGCCTCGCAACAACTCCAACGAATCCGGGTTCTTTTTCTGGGGCATGATGCTCGATCCAGTGCTAACACGCCGTCAATGCGCTGCCCGGACATGACACACGACCCACCCGCACGCACCTATACGCGTCGCTCAACGTGACGAACCCAAACTCGGCCGTCGAGTAGATGATCAAATCCTCCGCCAAGCGACTCACGTGGGTCATTGTCAAACTGGACCACATCAAAAACTCGACGATAAAGTCGCGATCGCCGACGCCCCACATGCTGTTCTCAGCCAGGGACGCAAACCCGAGTTCGCGGGCGAGGAACTCACGGTCGACGGCAAAGGGGTTGCCAGCGAGGGCGCCGCTGCCGAGTGGGAGGACAGAGATGCGCGGAATGAGTTGTTGGAGACGCTCGAGGTCGTTCTTGAACGAAAACGCGTGCGAGAGCAAGAAGTGGGACCATCGGATCGGTTGACCGCGCTGCACGACCACACCGATCAGCACGATCCACGCGCACAGGGAAAGAGCGACGCGCCCTCACCTGGAGATG
>JBBPSA010000307.1:0-11559 GCA_038093355.1 Boletus calvinii | reverse complement strand
GGGCAACCCACCAGCCAATGGCACCCAACGACCCTCAGGACCCGCCGTTCACTACCTACTATTTTGGCTATGAACGCGTTCCCCGTAAGTCGCCACTTCGCTCCTCAGCGCTCCTCAGAATACTGTTGACACGGAGCCCAGAACGGCACACGAGTTTTCTTCTGGACTTCCACCGGTGAAATCAAGTATGGTGCTGTACAATCCACAAGCCGCCTTGCCGATGTAACCTTTTTTCTTTAATACGCGCTGTTCCTGTGCTTAATAGTCTGTAGGGGACGCAAGTTGTTGTCGTAGCACTGGACGGAGGTGAAGGTCATCGCAGTCTGCCGTAAGCAGCTTGAACATTGCGCGAGCACAGATGCTGACACCAACGAATAGTGTTTCCAGTGTGTCAAAAGTAAACTAAGCCTAGTTGTTATTCGGGCGCACATTTCATCTGCATTGTAGATCTCATTAGACTCGTTAGAGCCATTGCATGGACTTCACATCCCCGCACTGTATCAATCTGCTTCCCATCGGTCATGTAGTTATTTATTCGCTTGTAGCCGCGGACTGTTCCTAATATGCATCACGTCGTGTTTCGCCCTCAGTTCACTAGACTTGGACTCCGGAATACCCTATCAAATAGGTAATTTTGTTATGGCGTGTCTCCAAACCGCATGGTATCAGTTACCAGTGTTCTGGGAATCGGTCATATGTCCGAGCTGCACGTTTTGCTATTTGCCCCCAAAGACCCGCTAGCATAGGCAGTCGCTTGCTGATCCCTCCCAGTCGACAGCACGAATTGGGGGAAAGAATTCAAGCGAAAATTTGACGTCGGCCGGGTTCTAGACCATTGAGCACACATGTAAGATTGGGGTTATGATACTCTTGGTTTTCTGCCATCACAGGCAACGCTTACTGGAGATGCTTGTCTGATTGCAACTCCTGTGTATACTCACTCCCCTCGTTCTCGAGGGTCCCGGAGGTCGGCAGAGGCAACGTCATTAGCGTTGGGGTTGATGCAACACCCCTCTGCAGCATGACCAACATAGAAGTACCCCATTTGTAATGACACATCATGTCCGCGCGGGTCGTGTGCATGCGAGCAAATGTTAAGTAGATCGAACGTCATTGAGCAAACAGAACCCAAAAAAAAGGTGTTTCTGTCGCGTCCGATGGCGATCCTGAGGGATATTTGGTTTCACAGGTTCGAAACTGAGTACTGAACCTCAGGGGGTCATTTGGTACTCGCCGGTATCACTATTCTGTCGTCAAGAGAGCTCAAGTGCCAACGTTTCAACACTGCACATCTCCGAATACGTTGTAACAAAAAGCCACAGTCAGGGCTGAGCACTGAGATGTGGTGGCATTCCATTCTACGAAAAGTTTGATTCTATCATCCGATGGGCTCATACGACATTTTTATTACTCAACAAACAGGTGGCTTATGTTAACGCACACTGACCCCCCTCCCTGCATCATTCTCCCTGCAATCCTAGCCGAACTAAGAAGAAGGGAACCATGAGGAATCACACACGTACCCTGATCATTATACTGATACGTTGCCCTGTTGAGGGCAGAATCGCGTGCCTCCAATGGTAGCGGATATCGTCTCTGTGATATACTCAGCACAAGGATTTGACGATGACATGGACACGTATGTGTTACCTCTGTAGATAGACACTACCCGAGGGAAGTATTATATCAAAGCTCTCTGACTCTGTAGAGTTTGGAGATTCCATCCTTAACGTCCTTGCAGACCCAAGGCTCACACCTAGGATCCATTTACCACTCGCAGAAGTGTTATCGATGTGAGGAAGGATTTCTCCAGACGAAGCGAGGTGCAACAAGTGAGTCTGAGTATTTTTTGAAGGGTAGAGAGCCCGCAGGCGGTCCAATACCGGAGTCAAGCCGCGAAGTTCGGACTCTGGCCAGGAAGCGAGGGGCATTTCACGATAATCCCGAATAACATTGTCGTAGTGACCCTTGGGGAATGAATGGTTGGACACAGAGGGGTGGCGGACTATCTACTTACCTCGTGGAATGTGTAGCAGCGGTCTGGCAAGAATAAGTCCTCCACGGGAGCACTGTCTGAGACTGGATTCTTGGCGCGACAATCCACCTGGAGTCTGCGGACGCGTATGCTCTCAGTGGCGTCAAGTTGACTCAAGGCTGCAGCCAGCAGTAATCGCTGCTCGTGGATGTTGAAGAATATTGGAAAAAAGGTAAAACCCTCAGGCAGCAAGCCGGAGGAGGGTCTAACGGATGTCAGTCGCCTGACAATGGGGAAATGTTTCGAAAAAAGCCTCATATGATGTTACTAAGCACTTGGTCTGCTGCGAGAAAACCGCAACTTGAATGTTCTCATCACTTCAAGCTTCAAGTCCTTGCTCCCCCCAACACACCCAAGGCGCTAGGTAGGAGGGCTGTGCCACGATACTACTCATTCTCCAACATCTTACTGCAAAAGTCAATCAACCGCCGCGGACCGATCGTCATCAACAATCCGCTCCATGTCCCTTGATGAAGTCGCTGTTCCGCCGTCCAGTCAGGATCATGCTAGCTCCTTTTATGCTGCGTTAGCTCGGACGACCACGCGGGCTATTACTTTGTATTTCTCCCGTCCGGTGAGGTTGTTTAGGCCATCCAAAGGCAAGTCAAACACTATGAGGATTCCATCTACTAACCGGCTGCAAACCCAGTGAGCGGTTGGCACTCACTCCGCGGACATGCTAACAGTCATGGAACTACTCTCAGTCCCCAGTATATCGTCTCCCTCGTCAAGAATCAAGGTGTGGTGTCACCCTCCTCTCGAGTCCGTCCGAGTTGGGGCTTATATTGTTGTAGTTCATGGTGATACCTAAGCACTTTGTACCGCCAATGCTCGCCAACGCAGCACTGGGTACGGTACTCTGGACCACGTACACGGAATGTTCTAGCTATCTAGAATCTCGCCTCGGAGCTCATTCCATGTTCACGGTCGCACTATCAGGCGCTGCTGCGGGTAGTATGCAAGCCTTAGTCGCCACACCTGTTGAAAATGTGAGACTCGTCATCGAGGGCGGAACGGGGAAAGGATGGTCCCATGCGTGGAAGGAGGTCTTCCGGGGAACGCAGCCGATACACATCACAAGTAGATCTGATCAAATTAGAGACATCAGGCAAGTACGGCTTTGGATGAAAGATGTCAGTGAAATGGCTGGGCGTGGATGGGCTGGATGGGGATGGGGATGCGGGAAAGATGTCTGTGGTAGGTGAACTCGAACCATTGGTCGAAGCGTTTTATACGTCCATTTTTCAGGTTTTACTGCTTTCTTCACAGTTTTCGAGATCACTCGCAGAGTAGCACACAAAGTCAAACTCGCGACACGTCATGTTCTTCAAAGGTCGCACTCAGGGAACCGGTCATCCCACAGTTCCCACCTACCACGATTTACCCATGCTTTTACCTTAGTCTGCGGCGGTATAGTGGCGGGTTTGGCATATGAGAGCCTCTGTAGACCATGGGATGTGGCACGCAGAGCCATTACCCTCGAGAAGTCAATCGCGCCCCATCTGAGCTGCCGACGGTCATCGTTCTCTATCTTGATGCAAAAACTTCAGGATGATGGCACGATATCGTTTTTCCGTGAACACCCAGTAGCTTTTCCTGGACATGCCGAGCCACGATTCAACGTTCATCGGTGGATCGTTTCCTCTGTTCGGACACTTGCTCGCGTTGGCCCGTGGGGGGTGGCTTTTCTGGTATGGGAATCATTTGGTCCAGGGTTAGATTGAAAGGTAGATTTGGAAACAATTTCTAGGTTTTCTTATAGAGTCGTGTTGATCGCTACATTTATCTTAGCGGTGTTTCCGGTTAATTAACCTTGTCAATGACAGGTTTGCAGGGGAGCCACATCGGGGCTGCAAGGTTGTGACGCGAATGCTCCACGACTGCCCTGCAAACAATCGAATCTGCTCCGACACCACGCAGGGATCCCCATACACATGCTCCGTGGCATTCTGCTGTGACAATGACACAGTAGCCGTTCATTACGTCCTCATCTATGAGTTGCCTTCCACGTGGCTGTACAGCTTTATCCTTGTGGCGTCCGCTGACTCGAAGGGGTGGATCGCCGTCAGGTGCAGTGCAAAAGCACCCGTCGAGATGCAGCTCTCGCCACCCAAAGACAACAAAAGGATCTGGCCATTGGGAAGTTGTTACTGGGATCATCGTGATGTATTTTTTTTTCAGAGTGGAAGCAATTCATTCACGGTCATGGAAGCCTGACCAAAGAGCCAGTTACCCAGGCCCAGGGCAGCAAATGCAAGGAGGGTCATCCTCTGATCTGGCCTCGGATCGAGTCTGCGTTTACTTCGTCGGCTCAAAATACAACACGGGGCTTAGCCAGGTGAATGTTAGCTTCCGTTGGAACTTGACCAGGCTTGACCCTGCCCGGATCCCCAACTTGGAGCATAATGCATAACCATTAAACTTAGTTACACATACGACGGCGATTGAGCCTGTTTATCTTTGCCATGGCAGAAACGATCATGTCATGAGCAGCAGATTCAGCACACATTCGGCACATGCCATTTTCTTTCCGCCTCCAGGTTCTCCATGTGCCCATGACCTGAAACCTGAGGCCTGTCAGAGGCCTGAGCTCCTGACTCATATAGTGTATCCGGTCCACGGAACTTTGAGCAGAGATGCCATGACGTTTCATGGCGTTGCACTTGCGGGTGAAATGAAACTTATTGTGAGATGCGTCCACTCGCCACGTTATGTTAAGTATAACCTCGACCCACGCTTTCAGTGACACTTTACCGAGGAATACTGGATAGCTTGCTTCATGGCGCTGAAACGTTTCTGATCCACTTGCGTTCATCCCTGAGTCTGAGATTCTTCAATTCAATCTCGAATGCGAGAATATCTCTTCCCCCTTGGAACATGTCCGTAACACCCCTGCAGGCTAGTATTTACCCCATCTGTCGTTGATTTGACACTGGATTTTCTTTCACGCTGACCTGCGACATGTTCTTCTTACACGAGTAGTGTCTGCCAGTGGCAGCAGTGACTGATAAGCTATCCGTCGGCTGCCATCGCTCCGCTGGGATCGACTCATCAACCAACCTTGGTCGAGATCGGGTGAACGGAACTTTGAGCACACATGTATCCAACTTTGATGTGGCGTTGGCACGGCCGCACAGCTGCTAGGTGAAATCAAGGGGTATATATTATCGCACACACTGACAGAGAAGCGCTTGAAACCCTGGAAAGAGTGGTTGCGCTGCCTTTTGGATGACTGCTTCAAGCTTTCAAGCTTCAGGCCGAAAGGCTGGGTAACACTATGCACAATTCAAATAGTAGAATGATTTTGCATCTTCGCGAACATTCCAGGCATTATGTAAGCCAGGTGTTTTTGTTTCGCCCTCAATCATAGGAAGAATTGGAGTTGGCGTTCGCAACACTAGAATACTGTATCTCATTATCCTGCAATCACTTCACCAACATGCCCCGTTGCGCACGGAAAGGGTGCGGTAAAGAATTTTTATCTGCAGAGAACGTGGAAACCAGTTGTCGTTACCACCCTGGAGCACCAGTAAGTTTCGGCTGCCAGTCTTGTTAGGTCGGTCGTTCCAAGCTGTTACATTATCAGGTCTTCCATGAGGGTCTGAAATCATGGTCATGCTGCTCAAGTACCAACAAGCCGGTTCTCGAGTTTGATCAATTCATGGCCATAGCTGTACGCATGCTTTGTTCTTGGCGGAGCACGTTCACCAGTTAACGATCGTGGATTATACTGACAAGGGGTGCGAAGTTGGCGCACACACGGAGGCAGTACCGCAAGCTATTCCTCAGGTGCCGAAGTCTGCAGCCGCTACTAGTGGAATCCTCAAAGTTGCGGAATCGAAAGAAGGAAAAGAAGTCTATTCTACCGCACGGACACTTCAACCACAGGCATCTGCGCGTCTTGCTACCGCTACCAATCTCCCTACTGAACCCATTCTCCCCTCTCACCCAGAAGAGGAAGATGATCTAAGTATGGCGGTTGCGCCTGGCACAGAATGCAGGCATAAAGGCTGTAGCGTAATATTCGTGAGCGATGCAGAAAATCGCATCGAAAACGGCGAAGGCACCATATGCACCTACCACCCAGCGCCAGTACGTTTCGGATTCCTCGCCACCATCACGAATAACTTCACGTCTATTGATCGAATTAATCCACTCTGCAGCCCATCTTCCACGAGGGAAGCAAGGTATGTAGCCCTGCAAATTACGTCGCTCGCACACTGTTCCCTACATACTTCTGTCTGCGTCTCTGCAATCCTCATGCGATGTTCAGGGATATCTATGCTGTAAAAGGCGAGTCCTGGAATTTGAAGAATTCCTCAAGATCGAAGGATGCAAGAAAGGTCGCCATGTTTTTGTTCCGAAGCAGAGCGCATCGGAAGAGTTGGTGTGTAACAACGCCTTTATTACGTCGCCATCACGGCCGTTGGCTACTGTCTGATCTATATGAAATTCTCAGGCCGAACGGTTTGCTGAGTGCCGTGTAGATCATTACCAGACACCGAACGAGGTACACGTGTCCGTATTTGCCAAGCAGGTTGACAAGGACAGAAGCAAGGTAACCGTTGAAGAGACACAGGTTGGCGCTGCCATGCGGACGGTTATTAACCCTCTGTTGCTTTACTCACGATGATATACGCAGGTCCATCTTGATCTATACCTTCCTGCCCAGAAACGGTTCAAGCGGACAATCCAGCTCTTTGGCCCAGTCGAGCCAGAAGGGTCTTCATACAAGTTCTTCGAAAGCAAGGTAGAGGTCGTCTTGAAGAAGTTAGATACCCGAAGTTGGACCGTCCTTGAGAAGACGACGCGTGATCTGGGAAATATCAACCTGACGTTTGGGGTTGGGGGTAGAACTGGTACGATCGGTGGCAAGGAAATTATACTTGACGAGCAGAATAAAAACCGAGCATTGTGAAGAGACTGGTATGGATACTGAGATACTTCGCATGCACATTTAACAAAGAGCATGATACAACCCATGAATTTCTATTTGTATGTGTGATGGGGCAAATCTCGAGGTAGTCGCCAAGCCTTGCGCCAAACGATTACAGTTCCCCCGGCTGCTCTATTTTCTGGAACATTTGGATAATGTCACCTTCTTGGAGATTATCGAAGTCCTGTAGGTTAATACCGCATTCTGAACCTTTCCTAACCTCGGTCACGTCCTTCTTTAGCTGCTTCAACGCATTTATAGAACCTGAAGACAAGTTCAATGAAACCGTGATGAAAGCATTTCAATGCTTACCTTCATGTACGGTTTTCTCTGCTCTTAGTACTCTGACCGAGCTTGATCGTTGCACAATCCCATGGGTGACCCTGCAGCCAGCGATCCTTTTGTAACTTCCTTTAATTTGTATCTCGAATAGCTGGAGTACTGTTGCCTCGCCAGTGATTTTGATATCGTAAGTGGATGGTAGGAGGGATATGACGCGATCTCGGACGTCGTCAATGACGCGGTATATGACATCGGATGTATAAATTGGGATGTGGTTCTGAGAGGCGGAGGCTCGAACAGCTCGTTGTACGCCGACAGAAAATGCGATTATCATCGCTGACACGGAAATTAACAAGTAACACAAAGCATCCAGACGGAGACGTACCATCTGCAGCCTTCGCCATCATGACATCAGATTCGGAAACATCTCCCACACCGGTGGAAACAACCTTGACACCTGCTAGGTGATTCCCAATATCCTTGACTGCACCAACTAGAGCCTCGACACTCCCACTAACGTCCCCTTTAACAACGATTCGAAGATAGCTTCTTTTGGTCTCTTGAACAGAGCTATCTTCGGCCATAGTACTGGGCGCACATTTACCCCTCTTCGCGTTGTATGCAATCTCTCTCTCTTTCTCCTCTCTCTCTTTGTCTGCCTGTCTCGCGGCGTTTATAGCCTCGACATCACATAGAGCACTCTCTTGATCCCGTTTCCGTTCTCGATTCGCGCATGCTTTCTTGATATCGGTTTCGCTACCCGCTAGGACCTCCTGACCAGCAGCGGGAAGTGATTTCCAACCTGTAACAATGACAGGGGTACCAGGTGCTGCAGAAGTGCTGGGTTGCAAGGACGGGGAAAGAAGGCGGCGTGTGGAACACGAAGAAGTCCCCGCTACAAGGGGTATTCCCGGAGAGAGGGTGCCGCGAGTCACAAGAACAGTTGCAGCAGGGCTACGCGTATGAGTTGGAATTCGTGACAAAATGGACCCAGAGTGTGCGTGCAGACTCACCCAAACCCTTTAAGTATCCTGGACTCAAGGACATATCCTACGGGTGTGCAATCTCGTTCTGCACGGAGGTCCATCACATCAGCAACTAACGCAATCGTTTCAACAAGCTCGGGCAGGCCAGATCCGGTGAGGCCGGAGATGGTAACGCAAGGGACATCTCCGCCACCCTCTTCTAGAGGAACACCGGCGGAAAGCAAGGCAAGTTTGGTCTTCTCCTGTAAGCCGCGTCCAGCGTAAAGGAACGTGAGTATGAAAAACACATAGACTGCGAGGGAAAGATTGCGACGGGTGTATAAGGGAAGACTTACAACATCAGCTTCAGGTTTGTCAACCTTGTTAATGGCAACAACCATTCCAATGTTACCTCTTTCCCTTTCACGTCTAACCAGTTCGATGACTTCAAGTGTTTGGGGCATGACACCATCATCAGCGGCAACGACCAGGACAACGATATCAGTAACCGAGGTCCCGCGCGCACGCATGGCAGAGAAGGCAGCATGGCCCGGAGTGTCCAGGAACGTGATCAGACGCTCATCTCCTGATGTCGATGAGGAGTCACCACTCATGCTCAACGGGACACAGAAAGCACCAATATGCTGCGTGATCCCACCTGCTTCAGAAGCAGCAACAGAAGAAGAACGAAGATTGTCGAGAAGGGTGGTTTTTCCATGGTCGACATGCCCCATTATGGCTACAATGGGGGGGCGGGTTGGCAGAAAATGAGGGTTTGCCGGGGGTGGACTTGAAAGAATGCTGGTGTCAACGTGATGCTCCGGGAAAGGGGATGGAAGCTCCAAGTATCGAAATCAGTAAGAAACATGCTCACGGAGGGTATAGGTCGAAAGCGGCTTCATCGTTAATTATTGGGTTACGACCGAACTCTTGTACGAGCAAGGCAGCATAATCAGACGTCAAAACTATGGGGACAGTTCAGTCTCTTTGATGTCGAGAAGGAAGATTGCCGACCATAGTCATAGGAAGATTCCTCGTGCATTTCTACTTGGTTCATCTTGCGTTGAAGCGTGCCTTTAAACAGAACGGATTAAGTCCATTGTGGGCAAGGGGAAATAACAGCCATACGCAAGCGAACATTCAATAACCTGGCTAATTGTCCAACGGAAACAGTCGATGGGATGTAGAGATCCACTTGCACCTGTTTGGGCTGGAATCTCCTGCTGCTATCACCTTCCCTTTTCTTCCCATGCCAACGACCTATGTCTGCTGTTCTGCCTCTGTTTATGCCCGTGACAAAGGGATGGCCAGAACGAACGGACCCGCGTTCTTTGAATTTCGATTTAGACAAGCGCGATGGCGGGCTAGGCTCGGTTTCGGGCTGAAGAACAAGGGGACGAAAGGAAACACATTTGTTGGGCTGGGGAGGCGACGAACGTGATGTAAGATGAGGTCTGGGCAGAGGTTGTGGAGTGGGGGTGTTGGAACGGAGTGGACCACGTTCGATAGGTTTCACTTGACACTGTCGTGAAGCAAGGTGAGGAGGAAGATGCCGGAGAGCCTCATGCTCGGGGGTTCTGTCTGCTTCTGGCCCAAGAACCCGCCTTAATTGAACTGGCTAATGTTCACTGGTGAGTTTTCCGCGTACTGGTTTCGACCGACAACCCACCTGTATTTTAGATGCTGTAGCAGCAGGTCGCGCGTTCCTTGGAATACGCAGAATAGTCGACCGCCGATGCATTATCGCCCTAGTGCCACGGAGGAGTAGAGGCTAGCTAGACAAGTCCCAAACGACTTGGAGTTGCCAGTGGTAAAAGCAGCTCGGAGTCAGCACTGCAATATTATTAGTATAGTAAATACCATACTACTGTTGGGTCGGACTAGTGTACGACTACACCTCCGACCGCGCTCAGGCTTGACTTCAAAACCTGGCCCACCCTGCCAGCGGGATGGCTGCATTTATCAGGGGCTACCGTCTGCTACCAAGGTACTTGTATTTCTGCACACCTTTGGCACAACAACGTCGGTTATATGCCATCTCCCGTTTTCCACATCGTGCCATTGGTTTTGGGAGGAACTCCCAAGGTAGCTTGTCGCGCACGGCCCAGTCAGACCCACCTTCAGAGGACCGCTTGTGGACCTCGTCAGACTATGAAGATAGACCATCCCAAGACGACTCGCAGCATTGGAAGCAAAGCGCACACTCCACCACCGATGCGGAGGCGGGCTTGAAGCGTTTGCTGGTAAACAACGACGAGCTTGTAGTGACCAGGTTGTGAAAGTTGTCAAGTCAGGTTTCGTTCTTGGTCTCACTTCTACCCAGACAGCTTGAAATGCTCAATATCTTCATGGGATTCGAGCAGTCGAACCGATATGTTATAAGTGTGTCCAGCCTTCCTACTTCATAGTTTTTCGGTATATACTGAAGTTCGCTGTGAAGCCAACGCGGCTGGAGAACCACTTGGGTATATTGTTGAAGAACCGCGGGGTTTCCTTTCGATGTTCGCAAGACAAGTCCTCAGGACGCATAGGCCGTTCCGAGCACTGGTAATGGACCTCAAAGGTTCACCGATCCTTTGGGTGCGTATACTTGGCTCAGTACCATGACATCGGTGTACAAATCTCCCACTGCTTCCAGATCCGTCGCCCATTTTCTTGGATAAATTCCCGTATGTTCGTTCAGAGTCCTGGAGGACAGCTAGTTCTGGACACTTTCGCAGAGGTGCAGCAGGAGTGGCATCTCTGGAGGAGGAGGTACAATCTATTCCTGCGGTATGTGGGTTCCCACCCGCTCCTTGGCATGGAATCCGCTGATCGGGTTGTGTTGAATCGTAACCCCCTGCTCCCTTCAACTTGCATCATTGGCAATAACATGGTTTCCTCTCACCCGACTTCCGGACCTCGTGGCTCCCCTTTCTCCCTCTTTTCGGTGTTTTTCAATTTTGCATGAATCCCTTGCTATCTCCACGATTCCTACGCTCATCATGGATGTTATTCAATGCAAGTGGATGGATCACTTCCAATCTTACACACGAAAAATCCTTCTTTCTCCATTCATGCGAATTCTTATCGGCTTACGTGTTGTTAACCCGATGTTCCGGTTCACTATTCCCCGGGGTCTGATTCAGGTGTTATTGCCTCTTGGATCAATAAACCTCTACTCTTAATTCGGGCGTGTTGCATTGACAACAATCCCGACGCGGTTATTTGCATGGTGATCGTGTCATTTACTTCCCATTTCATTTCGTCCATCCCGACGCAATTACCGGTCTCTTGGCTTGTTCGACGCCCTTTGCTCTCATCTTCAATATCCCCTGGTTTCGACATTGCCGTGGAATCAT
>JBBPSA010000306.1:0-11563 GCA_038093355.1 Boletus calvinii | reverse complement strand
CCTCGGCTTACGGTCCCGCGCGTTTCATGGAGATTGGTCGTCCCTGGTTTCCAGGGCACTTTTGGCACGCAAACCGAGCGCGTTCGGAATCAAGCAGAGGCCCGCGCAGGAAGGACACTCCCAAGCGCCGTACGCTCAATCGGACTAACTTGAACACGACCAACTGAATCATGACGAAATTAAAGATACAGTAAGTTTGCCACGAGTCGCAGCAAAGGAACTGAACAAGCATATCGTGAGTTTATAGCCAACATACTCATATCCCTAACGTACTGGAAGGAGTTCACTTAGGATTCAGGGATATGCGGAATAGTTGACTATAGGACAG
Source organism: Boletus calvinii (assembly GCA_038093355.1). Lineage (NCBI taxonomy): Eukaryota > Fungi > Basidiomycota > Agaricomycetes > Boletales > Boletaceae > Boletus > Boletus calvinii. The sequence goes on along the minus strand of JBBPSA010000306.1, from coordinate 11,235 downwards.
GACAGAGGTTACCCCGTTCGGAGGTTGTCGTGATCATAAATCGGCATGTCGAGGTTAGAAACGAGAAAGGGTACCGCAGACAAATACAAAAAACCCGGCTCATCAGATCATATCTTTCAGCCTCTCTGCAAACGACAGTTTCTGCATCAGTAATCCTTCGTCCTCAGTCTCTTCAAGAGAGGGGATGTTCTGCAGATCAGATCAGTTGAAAGCAGCCAGTGGGATCAGAAGCGGTTGCATACCGAAACAAAGTCCAGTTCAGCGAGGGGAGGCTGTGCAAAAACGAATGTATCAGCGGGTGCCCATCGACGGCCAGTCCCCTGGATGATACTCACCATCCTCGTTTTGTACCACAACTTGTAACCAAGGAAGAGTAAGAAAAATACGGGCAAGTTGATGTCTTGTAAATAGGCACGTCTAAGTAACGGATTCCAGCTGATTGGAAGGCCCAGACTTACAGGCAGCTAAAAACTTGGTGGCGCTCCACTCCCAGAACACGGATATACCGCTTATGAGGATGAAGAATGAGACCCTGCGAACGTTGCTCATAGATCAGCTATTGGATGGACAGCATACGACCTACCAGAAAATCCCCCACATGGCGGCATAGGGCTGCAACGGTGATCTGTAAATGCCACGGGGAACGATCCCTTGTCGCCTCAGGCCATAATCTGCATGCGCGTTTGTTACAACGTGATCTGTTGCAAGGGTTGCAAGTTGACGACTTACAGTAGCGCAGGTACGTCACGTTGATGGTTAACCAACTGTGATATTAAAACATCAATAACCAGTAGAACCAAGGGGCTGAATACACCCTTACCCAATAAATCCGCACATCGTCGCTTCACGAATGGGTCAGTCGCCGATGTACTTTTGGAGCATAGTTAGCGCAGTCCTCACCTAGGCTGAGAAACCAGCTGGACGCCGACGTCAGTCAGGACACTTCTATGAGGAGGAAAGGGCATACTTGAAGACTGTTGCTGATGACGCAGACACGTTCATGAACGCCAAAAACGAGAGGAGCCACTGTTCGAAGTGGTCAATTAATTGAGCAACATACACCTAGCAGAGACGATACATACTGAAACAATAACTGCGACCCATGGGAGACCATCCTTGGTGCAGGTCGCGAGGACCTTCGGTGCCTTATTCTGCACTGCTAGGCCAAACAAGACTCGGGATGCGGTGAAGACGAACGTGTTTGCCGCAGAGAAAGCTGATGTAATCAATACAGCGTTGACAATCGAAGGGAGGACTACGCGGAAAAGAAACATATGAGCGACCAATTAATGGTTGATACCCAGAAAGTTTCAGACCTTTCACTCCTGCCCTCTCAAATGCAATTACAAAGGGAGATTGCCCAGCAGACTCCCCCGGTCTAGAAAAGGTTGTCAAACAGATGTCAGACGCATGCAGTAGAAAACCAATTACTGAAATAAGGCCGGGTCATTAGATGGAACGAGCATTCCAACCACTATCACCGAGCCAATCTTGGGATAACAAGGATCAATCAAGGTAGCAATGGGCGGGGGTGTTCCTCACAAAAAATAACACAAGTCTGAATATCACCGTCTTCATCGCCTTGATGATGTTTGTCCTGGGTTGTTTCGCCTCGGCGGCAGTGCTGTGCGTGGAATGTAAGATTCAGGCAAAAAAAGGGTAGCTTCGCAACACACATCGCTATTAATTCGAAACCACTGAGAGAAAACGCAGCGGGAGACATGGAAACCAGAAGACCGAGAAATCGACCTGTAGCACCCGGTTCCAGTACTGTTTGGAATAACACATCCTCGTTGGCAGTGCACCACAGACAAGCGAACTAGCTCACTGGAAACCATTGGTCCCGGATTTTTCCAATACTGTCCGGGTCGTTAGTAAACACACGGAGAAAGCTCTGACGATCTGACGAACGTGCCTTGAAGCCAATCCTGAAGGCGCGAGATGAATAATATTCGAACAATAGATACCAAGACTCACACTTGGTGATCAGGTCCTCCTCCAAGGCTGATTACGAGCCCTCCGATTATCTTTCACTTGGATGAATAGAGGAAGATAGAAAAACTAGATCCGTAACTTACCAGACCGACCACAAGCATAACTACAGAGTTGCTGTGAGCAGCAGCGTTCTGGAATTCATACAACACATACTTTTCAGTGACGCAAAGACAATTTCCGCTACGGACAGTGAGCAGAATGGAACGAAAACATTTTGAATCTAGCTTACAATTTCCAAACCATCTAGTGGATAAAATGAGGACAGCGTCACATCGACAAGGGAACTGAAAACTGACTTGACACCAAATAGGTTTAGCAGAAGGAGAAGGACGATGATTACCGCAATGTAGATTCCAGTGTGGTCCGGCTGATTCATCCATGAGGCTCACGGCTGGTGCACTAATTGTGTATGGAAGGCTCACGTTGGAATCCCAAAATGTAATCATTGCAGCAAACGCGGTGATCTCGAGCGGTGTGGCAACCCAAGAAGCCTGGAGTAGCATTTAGCGGAGAAGTAACAAAACGGTCGTTAGACACACATAGAAATAGTTCTGCACGGCATACAAAGGTGAGCAAGACATGATGCAGGACAAACTCCCACACGAACCCATCCGAGCTGCGATCGAGTAAATATCAGTGAGGCCTCAAGCATGCTATACTATACTCACGGCAAAACCGATGGCAGGATCTAGCCATCTTGCAACTGCATGCCTTGGCTCAACGTTCTGCATTCGATGTCCGAGACTCCACTTACCGTAAAGTAATAGCGACCCAGATATGGGCGCAAAAGCTGTCATCTCCCCCAGAGATAATATCGTGCTAGATCACGTTATGCGGAGGAAGTAAAGAATAAGTAGGCGGGACGCACGCATAGACGACAGTTGAAACAAGGCTATAAACTAGGAGTGAACCCAAAGGACCTGTAAGGGCGAGGATTTGTCCGAGGCCAAGGAAGAGACCCGTCCCAATACTGCCAGTGAGCTTGTAACATTCTCAGCTGCATCGTCAGGCCGGCACGGAAAACAACCTACTGCAATCCTGTTCGAGGGTGGTCAGCGTCGTAACTCGAAAGACCGCAAGTAACCCATTACATCAGGATATGCTGCTTTCCGAGCTGGCGTTTGACATGGTCGAGACTCTCATCGTACACGAAATCACCAGGCCTGGCCCGGGGCGCAGACTCGTCAATCAGTCTTTCATAGCTAGGTGATGAGAGGCCGGGAAGGGACATAGTTATCAGGAGATAAAAGACACGAGGGGAATAAGACTTGCCATCCTGAAGTCCGGGGATATTAATATATCTGCGCTGATGGAAAACGCCGTAATGAAATCCACACCCGCCCGTGCATTTCCAGCATTTACGTGGCCATCATAGCCTGATCCACTGTTGCTGATACATGACTTGCGGTGAGTTGCTCGACTACCGCCTTACACGAACCCCACTTTGGATGTACTGACAAGGCAGCTAAGATGAATAGACGCCGCGTCTGGACTCAGAGTCAGTGCGCAATCGAGATGGCCTGGGGCTTACAGTGAGCCGGGTTAGCTAGGCAGTACACTATTTGCGCGGGTGCAGTATAGCGGTACAATGCGCGGAGTCTGAAATTGCCAAATTTAAATGCAGTGCGGCACGGCCTTGCCACATACCACAACATCCAAGTTGATGCAACGGATTCCAACCAACTGGTGAGTAAAACGTCCTTCGTTTTCTTTTGAACCCTTTTCACGCCATTTGATGAACAAAATATCACATTCAAGCTCAACAGTCTTATGAACCGCGTGTTCAGCTGCTGACATTGTACTTCTGCAATTCTGATCCATGCATTTAAATCTTTTCCCACTCCATCAAGCATCCCACTCACCTATCATATTGACCCTATCACAGCCGCCGCCATCCGCAGTCCATACGTTGACAATCCGGACTGCCCCCTTGGGAAGGAGATCCAACTGTTCTTTCCAAGTAGTCATGCTCTCATTGCTTGTACACTCGTTCCGTTTGGCTAGCTGTCTACTGCATTTTTAAAATACGACATAATACAATTCGAATAAAAGTCCAGTACGATACCAAGGTATAGAAGCTATAGTGCAGTTCCGCGCTCAAAGCTGGCCCGAATCTCAGCAGTGTATTTGTCGTAATATCTTGCAATCTAAAACGAACATAAAACGAGTGTGACAAAGTAGAAAAGAGAACGACTGTACCTTTTTGTTGAACACCCGATTTCGTTCATTGATGTATGTGATGTCGCCCTCGTCCTCGTTGTGTCTCTTGCGCGAGAATTTCGCCTTCTTGTCGATGCTGTAGGGAGCAGGGTGAGTCGAAATCAAGCACAGACAAGAATCCACTTGCTCTCGGTTGATTTTACCAACGACCCTGTCAATGGCGTCTTCAGTAGGCTTGTTATCCGCGTAGAGTAATGTGTTAGCATCTCTATAGAAGTTGTCCATGGCCATCCGTTGCTCGGCTGTTGGGACCATCTTCGAACAATGTCTGTCAGCTCACGCCTCGCAAGTCAACTGTCGAATGACGACAAACCTGGCCGTCAGCCACGGAAATCAGAGCAGATGATCCACCTGACGGTGTTGAGCTTCCAGATTTTGAAAGCGTGCCAGCGACCAAACCCAAAACTTGCTCCTTTTGTCGGTTATAAGCCTCCAAGTCAGGCTTGAGTAGGTCAAGATCTTTCTTATACCGTCTCCGGGCAGCATGTGCATCATCTTTGTCCCAAGTCAGCTAGCATGAATAAGAAGGGGTTGGAAACGCACCGTGAAACTCGTAGTCTGCTCTCCGAGCTTTCCGCGCCAACTTCTTCTCCCAGTTCTCGTTGTCTTCTATGGTCCACTCCCAGTTCTTTGCGCGTTCGACATCCTCCCCGTTTGCCTCAGCCTCTGCTTGTGTCCGCAACATGTCTGCCAATTTCTTTTGTCGTTCAAGCCGTGCGGCGTCCCGAGCTGTGATTTTGGCCCTTGCAGACTCCTCAACGAGTGATTGCCTGTTTGCTCTCGTGGACGTTCGCTAGAGAAGAAAGGAGCAATGAACACTGTACTGAGTGCAGTAAGTAAGAGGCCCACCATCCTAGCCCGAAGTTGCTCCAACTTTGCTTTACGTTCCTCCATAGTCGTAGCCTCCACCGAATCGTCGTCTCCGTTTTCTGGAAGTAAAGATTCCCGGGGCTGCTCTGCGTCAGAGATGACTTGTTTGTCATCATCATCGGGTTGTGATGTAGAGGTCGATGATAGCTCTTGCGTAGACATGGCTTTATGCAAGTGCGTGGCAGAGTGCCAATGCAAGTGTGAAGGGACATTATGTAAGCACAATGTCTTTAACCATCAACCCCACTCGTGTAGCTACGATCAAAAGGCGAGAACTGGCCCTTCGTCGCCGTAGATAGGGTCTTTGGTGAACCATCCCAAGTCCTCGATCTTGCTGATCTTATCTTGTTCATCTTCCCGCCCGTAACACATGTCCCAACTCTTTCCCTTCGGATAACTCCCCACCATCAGAAAACCCCCGTCTAGATCTTCCAGCAACCTATGTGCGACACCTGCTGGCATGATGATGACGTCTCCCTTGTTGATTTCCGTAATGACCCTCCCTGGGTTATCCGCCCCGCCAAAGCATAGGTTAGCGCGACCGGCGGCGATGCACAATACCTCGTGTGTGGTGCTGTGGAAATGACTAGTGGTGTACATTGTGTAGCGCCAGTGTGGGACTACCACACCGACCGACTGAAGGTGCGATTCGATCGCGGAAGCGGATGTCGACTGTGGGAAGCAGGCATGGTAGATGAGGAGGGGGTGGTTTTGGATGGAGGTGTTCGGAGTGAAGTTGAATCTTGGAATGTAATGCTTTGAGACTCGTAGCGAGCTCAACGGCGTCACGGCCGTCGTCGTCGTCATCCACAGCCAGGTCGCGTGACGTCTCCACCGCACTGACAAAGAGTAGCCGACCTTCCGAGATAACCCGATACATACTAGCACTACCTTGTTGAATTCTTCTCCCCTTGCTTTTCTCCTTCACGATGAGCCTGCTACGGTCCAGTACGTCTTACCCGACCCATATCGTATTGAGCGTGCGCATGTTCAGCTCCTCTGCCGCGAGGTGCAAACAGCGTCTCGTCATTCTCGGTTCAGGATGGGGCGGTTACGAGGTTTTGAGGGGTATCGATAAGAAACGGTGGAGTACGCACCTGATTGTCACTCTACCCATATTCGAACTCATATCTCCCGTGAAGACGTCACAATCATTTCCCCCACCAATGCCTTCAATTTCACACCATTGCTGGCGAGTTGTGCCGTTGGAACACTCGAGTTTCGTTGCGCTGTCGAGCCAGTGAGTGTTCCGGTTCTCACCGGTGTTCCGATCGGAACACCGATCATCTTCTTTTCCTTGGCAGGTTAGAAGATACTCTCCGCAAGTGGTAAGGATCGCGTTTGACCATGTCTTGCTCGTACAATTAATCTTTCCCCAATCCGCTTAGACTGCCTACCAGGCTTGGTGTGATGCCATTGGCGAGTCACCGTCTTTGCACGCAGTCCAATGAACTAACCCATATCTAGACTTTAAGCAGAAAGTCTTGACATGTGTGCGTACGCGGTCCACACCGGATCCACCAGGAGACAATTTTCACAAAGATCAATCCCTAGATGCCGGCTACACCCACGCTGTCATCTCAAAAGTCCTCGGTACAGTTAGTCGAGGGCCCCACTGCCGAGACACAGTTTCCCGGAACCGGGACTCCTTTTACAGTGCGGTATGACAAACTTGTCATTGCTGTTGGGGCATATTCCCAAAGTGCGTGAGTCATATCAACTTTATAGGCGCCACTTACCGTCACCACAGCTTTCGATGTTCCGGGAGTCAAGGAGCACGCACACTTTCTAAAGGATGTCCGGGACGCCCGGGCGATCAGGACACGTATCCTCGATTGTATGTGCATGTGGGTTTCCTCAATACAGCACTCCTCAATTTCACGTAGGTTTCGAGCAAGCCAACCAACCGATTCTCTCGGACATCCAACGGCGAAACCTGCTCAACTTTTGTATCGTGGGTAAGTAACGATCATATTACTTCAACGTGAAAAGGGCTTTGAACACGTGACGATCGTTCCAGGCGGTGGTCCCACTGGTGTCGAATTTGCAGCGGAGCTACACGATCTCCTTCACACCGAAGTGGAACGATACTACCCCTCACTTGCTCGTCTGGCCAAAATTACACTGTACGACGTGGCACCAAACATCCTTGGGAACTTTGACAGGTCGCTTGCAACGTGGGCGATGCACAATATTCTCGTAGAATGGACTGATCCTGAGTTTGGTATGATAGCTACGCCGAAGAGAAATTCCGCAGAGATGGCATCAGTATCAAAACAAGACATCACGTTGAACGTGTTGAGAAGGTCAAAGCACCCCTTGACTTATATGGACCGTTGCGCTTACGCACTTGCGATAGGATAAGATGTTTGTGAAGGAACAGGGACAAGGTTCAGTAACGACCCCTATTGATGTTGCTGTACAACTCACGAGGCTCCAAAGTCCCATTTGGTCTCCTTGTTTGGAGCACGGGGTTAGCACCCAACCCCCTGATCCAGTCGATCGACTACATTGCGAAACATGAGAGATCGCAGAGGTACGAGTATCGGGTTACGTCCACAATGAGTTCCAGACTGACCTCACGTGTGAAAAGTCTCCTCACCGACGATAACTTGAGCGTCATCACGAAAGACGGACAGATCGATCCGGATGTATGGGCCATTGGGGATGCCGCGATTATCAAAACGGCAGTGCTCCCTGCGACAGCTCAAGGTCGGCACCCTTGCCCAATCACCCGCCCATGGGTTAAGGGTTATAGTCTTATTGATTCCCACATGACTAGTGGCCAATCAGAAAGCCAAGTATATGGTGAAAAAGCTGAACAAAATCGTCAAAGATCAAGAGCATACCAGACCGTTTGAATTTCATAACCAGGGCAGCCTGGCATATCTTGGTGACTGGTACGTTCGTTATCAGTTACCGAACCCTCTCCCAATAACCCTTTTCATGACTGCTACAGGAAAGCTATCTATGATCGCTCCACTGCCGAGACTGGTATCAAAGCGAAGGAGTCAGGCCGGCTAGCGTGGCTCCTGTGGCGGTCCGCATACTTCACCATGACGCTCAGCGTCCGGAACAAGTGCGTGGACGATGGATATCTCCAAACGGCAGTTCGTTGACCCTTTAAACCTTTCATCAGAATTCTAGTGCCGACATATTGGTGAGTCTCTCGGTGTTTGCCTTGCCCGACCGTCGGATCTCATCCTATTCGCCCTCTTTACAGGTTTTTGAACTGTGGGTGTTTACATCTCCGCCGTTCTCGGCGCGATCGTGACTGATGATCTTCTCGCTACCGATAGGGATCTTTGGCCGAGACCTAACCCGTTTCTAATGCCTCTGGACGACGTAACGCGATGCGTGTACGTGATAGTTCCGCACACCTACCGGGGCCTGATAACTAGAGATAACCTGCGCAGCTGACTGCAATGCGCCTGACTCGTACCACACCACCACTCATGAAATAGAGTTACCATATGGTCCTTTGATTTAACTACGACTTCAGTGATATAACGTCCGGGAAACTATTCGGGTTACAAGTAATGCTATCCATATCATACTATATCGCAATATAGGAATGGGGTATATTTTTGAATCAAAAACTCAACTCTGAAATCAAACACTGGACACAATCTGTGTGGTGGGTTGACAGCAGTGAGGGTAAATTTAAACATTTCAGAGAATCAAAACTTTGCGACGGATCTTGCGCTTTGTTTCCGGCGGCGGATTGACTGGAGTGGGTGATGGTATAGGAGACACTATCGCGCAAAAGAAAACGTCAAGATCCAAACGTGACACTATCACAACGAGAGAGACCACGCACATGGCGATAGCGATTCGGCAGGAACGCCGGTGACCAACTCCTTTATGAACCCCATGTTGTTACCCATGACTTCGGGCGAGATCCCATAGCCCTGTAGATCAGCAATCAGGGCACCCCACGCGGGTTCGATGTTCTTGGACGACTCGATGATGCCCTTGGTGTTGACGCCGACGTGGGAGACATGTACGAACGAGTGCGGGGCGGGGCTAGAGATGATGTTCGTCTTGACGGGCTTGGCCGGCAACGACAGCGTCTTGGGCTTTTCCTTTTTCGCTGCGTTGGAGCAAAAGGGCCGAAAGACGGCTGTATATGGATGGGGGAGGGTCACGGTCAGCCGTCCCGTCCGTGGGAAACACGTTCCCGTGAAGACGTACAATGACGTCGCGTTCGGTCGACGACTTTTTTAAAAAAGACGCCTGCCTCGCCGTCGTCGTCGAAACAGAAACCAAACATCCGAGTCTGGGTGCGCGAGTGCGCGTCAACAATATGCCCTTGTGCACGCGCGTTGTACGGTGAGCACAAACGTACCGTTCCGGAAAAGTAGTGGAAGAAGGGCTTGTCCTTGTTGTACTCGAACACCTCTGGGACGGAGAACATCCAGACGACTCTGTCTGTCTTGATATCGACGAGGCGGAACCAGTACTTTTCCTTCAACCGGAGGCCGTGCGTGCCTATACCACGGTCTGGAGGCGGAACAGCTGCTTCGCGATCACGTCCGAAGACGAGGATGCCTCTGAGGTTCGAATAGGTCCAGTTCAGCTGTGCGTTGATGAACGGCGCATAATACACTCGGACCGCAGCAGTGGCGATCACCTTCTGTGTGCTGGGCTCGAGAACAGACGAGAGGTAGGGGTGGCGCTGCTTATCTTCTGCAGTGAAGAACGCGGTTGCGGGGTTATGCATAAGAGAGAGAGGCGAGACGAGGATGCAGTAGAAGACGAACGAGAGTGATGGATATATGGCAACGGTGATAGATCGTAGGAGGCGAATGACTAGGGAGCTTATATATACAGAGTGATTTGCGGATGGGTGTCCTGTGAGCCTACGTGGATGGAAGAAAGCGGCATCGTGGCCACCTCATGGTATCATCTGGACTGTGGCGCGAACCCGCCCCGAAATGGATGGGTGCCAAGGTATGGTTAAGGGCACGCAGCAGTAGCTTATTCGTACTCGTAGCGTGACCTGGCGGCCACGTCCCCCTGTCAACCTCACAGGTATGGCCCCAACAGCTCGAGTCCGAAGGCATCTATTCGTATCCCCACAGCCCGCAGACTTCGGCCTGAGAAAACCAGATGGATCTTTGCATGGGTATTCAAATGAGGATTTTGACATAAACTTACCCCAGTTTAGGGCGTTCATTCCGTACACGGATGCACTTCGGGATGGTAAGGCGAAAGCGACCGACCGTTGCTATGTCGAAATGATGTAGAGATGAAAGTGGGCGATTCGAGTCAGCGATCGAGTCCCCGAGCCCAGAAGGGGTTAGTTCTTGCAGCGTGTTAGACCCATACGTAACCCTTCTTCAACACGTGCACATCCGGAAGTGAACTCATTCGGGCAAAGGCGTTGGTGAGTTTATGGACGCGGCCGCTACAACACGAGACTCATCCAAGTTCGTCCTGCCGCTCACTCAACTCGATTCTGGCTTCATTTCTGTCCGGTCTGTTCCGAATTCCACAACTATTCCCAAGGACAGCTGACTAGGTGGTGGGACTTCGAATGAGGATCCACTTCAGAATTCATCTTGTTGCCAGTGACAACAGAGAACGTACCATGAAAAAGCTTGTGCCCGAGTCAAGGTTAGGTTCCCCTCTGAGGTGACGCTCCCATCGAGGCCAATATTACCGCGGCAAACAGGCAGTGGTCCGCCACTCGCATCATGTGAATCCCCGATGTTTGGACTTAATTGCCGTCGTACATGGTCAATAAAGCCTACTTGTCAACTCCAAGAATGACACAATACAAGTTTGAGGCGGTGACAAGTCACCTCATCCAGGGCGGAAAGATGGTGAGAATCCGGCCTGGGCCAGTCCAACGAAATTTGAATAGGTCACGGGTGTTCACTGAACATTATTTCACATTCAGTTGACCTGCTAGGTGCCTGGAGAGCGACCTGATCCACATGAATGATGAAATATGCTGTATAACTACAAAAATTTTCCAAGGGTCGCGGTGATCGAAGCCCTTGACACTTGCTCGCATTAAATGAACTTGAAAGTGTTTCACTCGCACCTCAGTGACGTGGACAGGAACAATGATTCGTGTACAAACCTGCTTGTTTCCTCGGCAACGCCTTTCGTCTTTGTACTTGCTATGGATGCAGAACGATC
>JBBPSA010000305.1:0-11609 GCA_038093355.1 Boletus calvinii | reverse complement strand
ACCCCCCAACGGCGACCTCATCACTGATGAAAATGTCGCCGGAGAACGCTCGCCAGTCAGGTCCGTTTCCCTTCATGCGGCATCAGAGGCGTCAGAACAATGCACCAAATATCATACGTACAGCATTTTTAAATGCACCTTCACCAATACAATCCACTCGCCAGATATCTGCTTTGGTGCCAAAAACGACAGCATTCCTAGAACCGTGGTCAGGATGGAGGTATTTTCATCATTCCGTTGGCCACAGCTCACCGAACATCCACTGTGACCTGTCGTATAAGCTGAATCCGTGTGGCCTGTCTCTTCGGGGCAATTAAACCAGCCAGAGGAGCGAGTGGCGAAAAAGCACGTATGGACTCGGGGTTGGAATGGAACGATAGATGGAACGGGATGGGCTGGCGAGTGCAGAATATTCGTGTTGTAGGGACGTACAACTAGGATAACATTGTTACGACTACGTGAAGGAGAGGCACTGATAAACGAACCTTAACCACTAGATCTCGTATCCCTCGTCGGTTGGTCACAGTAATTGAAGAAAATGATTTCCATTGGAGTGTTTCCTCAAAGCCACCGCTCGATGCGGTTGCCACGAGAGGAACAGGTATCGGCGTAGATGGGCGGGTGCGAGGGAGATACAAGAACGGCGTAGAGACAGTCCTATGTGGGGAGGACGAATAAGTTGACAACGGACATGCATAGGAGTACCAACGTACCAATCATCTTTACGGAAAAATGTAGATTTGACCATATTGGAAACATCACTGGGCTTGACCACGACCACGACCACACTATAGCTGACATGTGCCCGGAATCCCGGGAGTCCTGAAAGATGAGCTTCAAAGCTTGGTGGTAAAAACTAGCGTGACGTGTAAAGGATGGTGTCACTCTGAAACCTAGTCGGTCACGTACATACGTGTGGTCTCCATCGGAATATGTTGTGGGAAGAGGGAAGCTGAACCGTAGCGAATTGGGGCATGGTGCGTCTTGAATCCTATCCTTGATCCAGAGCATGCTCTTGTTCGAGAATAACTTGTGGGTAGAGGTTCCGTCTTCTGCTAGTTCTTCTAGCTTGAGGATACCCTCGACCTCAAGGCGCGCTCGTCACCATCCCGCCCCTATCCAGGGAACGAATGACTCACCTGTAATTCAACACTGGTGATACCCTCAGTCTTGTTGATTTCCACCATGCCCTGGACGGAGGCACCGAGACCATAAACGGGAAGCGCTGCCCGATCATCCTGGTCAACCAATCTCAGACTCAAGTTACCGCTTTTCGTCTGTTTGACGAATGAGCGAGGTGGTCTGTTGGGTCGCAATCGAGGGTTTAGCGCCAGTCGGTACTCGTGTGTTCGTGGTATGGCGGTATACGTCGGTGAAAGGAGCTGCGATGGAGGAGCAGCGTATTCGGGAAGACTCGCATCGCGCATGGAAGTGCTCTGGCAAGCTGCAAAGGACTTGGTCCGTAGACGAACGGTGAACGTGTGATTGGTAGCGTTCATCCACCATATGGTTCGTCAAGCTATACTTAAAACTGCTTCCCACTCCGCTCGCCGCATTACTGTACGGGCCACGTTGGACGACGAGACGGCCGCTGTGTCCCGTTCTTGGAGTGAGGACAGCAAAACCCGATGATAGAGCCGCCCGGATTGCTTCGTGAAGCTGGTGCTATATTACTGAGTGCTTGCGGGAAACACTTTGGCGTTTAGAGTGAGCACCGCGGGATTTCTCATGCAGAATGTAAAAGACCCTACAGAATCTCTGGAGACCACATGGATGCTATGTGGATGACTAATCAAAACGTCCTCTCCTATTCCTATTGCGGGTATGTAGTCACGGTCTACGAACTAAAATCCGCCCTTGCCACGCGCTCGAGCAATGGATCCTTGCACGCCTTTAATAATACCTTTTAGCCCACTCCCGACTCCTGTCGAGTCCGTGAGCGGATTCCCATCTTGGTCGAGATATACCCCATCCTTTTGCAATTCATGAAGGTGCGTATTCTGCACTCTCCTGATGGTATCTCGCCAATCTTTGCAGACGGCCGGGTTATCAATCATTACGTTCACTTCCTGGCTGTGGAACCAAGACTGTGTATCTGGCGGACGTACATGTGATCCAACGTTCAACAGAGCCGCGCGCCGGTAACAATACTCACCCTGGTTGCCATTCCCGGCGATACCCACAGCATCGTCGATGATCATCAATTTGACCTTAAAACCAAGCTCCAAGTTTAAGACAATTAATACGACACAACATCAACGGAATACATACGTGGCAGTTCCGTTTTTGTGCGGACGCGTTGATCGGCTTAATCTGGTCTTTTCCTGTGAAAATATCACGATAGTCTGAAGACTGTGATCATCTGACGAAGGTGGATCTCACCAGTATACCAATAGAACTTAAGTCTCTCCTTCTCCTCTTCGTTCAGCTGCGCAAACATCCGCTTCGAGACTTCCTCGTTGATCCCCCCTTGTCCTGGCAACACTTCACCCCCGTCATTATATCCAACATCTATGTATAGCGTGCACTCAATCCCACGACGTACAGCGTTCAGGACACCTTCGACCACTGGTACCGCGTTAAAGGTTGGTGACTGTATGAATACATTCTTCTTCGCGTACTTCAGTCCCGCAAGCCAGGCGGCATCCTGGGCATTGAGTACTGCGCTAGCTGGATTGCCCAGCTTTCCGTATGGGGCACGATTCAAGATAACCATGGGACATTCCTCATGTGGTGCGTGGAAGATGTGAGGTAGGTATTCATCATCAGGTGATCCAGGCAACTCGTGTTCGATGGTCGCATGCGTGTTTGGTTGATTATCTGCGTCTAGCATCAAGACCGTCAAACCTTCCATCGTGCGAATATAGACAGTGACTAACTTAGATGTTCTGTGATTGTTTGATATCTTCCCGAAATAAAGATCTTCCTATCTGTTGCTACATCACGAGGGATTTCTTCAGTTGTCAACTTGTGGTAAAGTTCTGCGCCTTTCTTTCCATCGAGAAGATGTATCGATGCATACTGATTGTCCATTCCAAACTTGTAGCCACCCTCCGGTCTTTCGAATGGTCGGTCCAACAGAGGCAACCTCGGGTGCATCGGCCTAAACCAGCTTATGAGGGCCATGTCGTAAAAACTATCCACGATAGGACCTTCGAGGTGTACCATCATCTCCATGTTCGCACGATCTTGAATATTGTTCGAGTTCACCAGCGCCACCTTCCGGTCAACAATCATGAATTTGCAGTGGAAGGTTCCCAGTAAAGGTCTTAAACGCATGTGTTGAGATATGCGGTCGAAACACCTGGTCTGCCAGTGATACATCACTCACTGGTGAAAATTCACAAGCTCGAAATCGAGCCACGGCATCTCACTCCTCTTTGGCAGCTTGACTTCATCACTCAACCATTCTTCCTCTTCAACCAGTACGTGGCTCTCCGCAAGCATCTTCAAATTCGCGCGGTCGTAAATCATCTTTACAACAACTTTCTTTCCCCGCCTCTCCGCCCGTCTCGATAGCTCTCTGAAGGCGTCGCAGACATATTTGGACGCCTTGGACGCCTCCCAATAGTTCGTAGCGAGAATGACTTCGTTCTCTGCGTTGACGATGCAATCATAATAGTGTTGCATGATGTCTGGTATCCTGAAAACACTTTAGCCTTCCTATCGTACACCGCCTTTGGGAGTCCTACAAGGATATTATAGACAGGTTCACGACCCCTCTGGAGCCCAAAAGAGGTGGGGACACGACACCAGCCCAGGGATCGCCGTCGAGCGTGGCCAGAACGTCCACGTATATCTAAAGCTTACGCATATAGAGCCGCCATGACCAACAACGCGTTGTTGTACTGACCTTTAGAAACAGATCGCTGGGTCGGGAACCGAAGTCGCCGCACTGGGCAGCCAGGTCGATGTCCTCTTGAGTCGGCTCGATCGCTTGGATGCGCTCTACATGTTCATTCTTCTTTCCTGTGTGCTGGAAAAGTCCCTTGAAAGCCTCTAGATGGCCGCTACCAGAAAGGCTGTGGTGTTTCTTGGGATCGTCGTCATAAAGAGTCCTGGCTAGATGACCTGGGGACACATCACGATCTGATTCAGCCGTGGCTGTGGCGAACGCAGCAGTGAGCGTCTTGTGTGAGCGGATGAGGGCGCGGGCCTTCTCTGAGATGGACATTGAAAGTTATGATAATCGATGATCACTGGCAGTTTCGTGACGGGTAGTAGTTGCCATCACTCGGCGTGGTCGCCAGGGCAGTGCCTCAAACTTCCTCAAATGTTGCGCAGCTAACCCAGCCACTCCCAGTCTGACTCCCAGTCTCTAGACAGTATTGAGCCCAGAAATTGAATTCAAAGGAAAGCTTCGAGGACATTCAAGATGTGACATGATTATGATACACTAAGTTGCACAAAACTCGAATAACTCGAGTTTCTATAATATATCATTAAGTATAGTACTGCATAATCATAGAACGCCGAGCGAAATCTTGCACAGCTTAATTTACTTGCTTAAATAAATGGTGCAGCGGTATACTCAGGATCTGTCGATCCAAGGGTGTGTGACCAGACGGATAGGAAACGCCTGGTAGAGTTGCGGAGGGATGGTTTTCAGTGGACCAGGGGGGGTGAGCAATGAAACCACAAAGAAATCCTGATAGCGAGGTGTTTGAATAACCCAGGTTCAGTGATATATATAGTCAAGGCTTACCTTGACTTCGACCACGGAGGTAGTGAAACTAGAATATTCGATCGGTCGCTCGCAGTGGATTTCGCCATCCCAGCTCTGCGTCGCCGCATTGTCCAAGATAGGTTCGACAGCTGTTATAGGACTGGGAAAAACCCTGCCTATACCAAGAACTTCATCTTGAATATTTTTCGAATCCCCGATCAACACCGTCGTCCGTCGGAGAAGAAATACATGAATGGGTCTCTCGAGGCAAATGTCGTTTTGTGTCACATGTCGGGCGATACTACCAAGAAATGCGGCTGAAGAGCAGAATGATATGTGAAACGGCACAGTCTCGGAAGACGAGAATACTCCAACTGAAGGCACGAAGAGCTTGCGGGAACAGGTTAAATACCCGTGAAAAAAACCCTGCGATGCATGACTCACATGACATTGAGCGATAAGCGGCTCTTTGCCTTCACTCGAGGGTGCTTTGGTCATTCCCCAAATCTCTTCTTGCCATTCTTCCGGGCAGATTTTCATGGAAGAGAAAGAGGGGGGTGACGGCCGAGGTGGACGAACCCGGGGCCTATAGCGTAAATACGCAGACAAACACACTTTTCTGGATATTTTCGGATAAGCTCGAGACCTTGAATTACACGTGTGTCACTGACTTGGTTCGGGAGAAAATTGGGTATGTGACTTTCTGAACTATGACATTTAACGAGTGCACAATGGCCACTCGACACGGGTGCCTGATGGACATGGAAGGCGGAAGACGATGCGGGCGGTCGTGGTCCTTGTCCCGATAGGCGGAGGGGAAGGATATCGAAACAGGTAACAAGCTGGGGCAAAAGTCACTGGTTGAGTCGCTTCTCCGCCACAACACTCGTTCTTTGGAGAAGAGAGTATGAAATAATATCCCCGATTTCGCTTTCACGCGGATTTGTGACTCTAACTGCGTCCAAGATCAAAATTAATGGGAGCAGGCAGGTGAGTGGACGCCGCACGAACCTTGACTACAACAGACACGATTTTTTTCCTGTCCGCTGGTGCGAACTCACCATAAACAGTGCTGCATAGCCCAAAGGTAGGGACGCCATTCTCTTCTCGACAACCTCGTAACGTAAGAGACATGCCATGTTCTTCGTATGTGAATGCGCAGTTTTCACGGTAGTGGGCAGTCTGATTTGGTGTCCTTTGAATGCACTGCTCGCCGGGTAGAGGTGACGAAGAATAATCAGGTGGAATAGAGGGCGAATAGTCTGGAAGTTCCATGTCGGTGAATGTTTCCATAGTGGAACAGGGCAAGGAATTTAAAAGAGACCGAAGCAATCAGTAGGCTTGAGTGGGAGAGTATCTCGTGGACAGGCTCGGAGTATATATGATGAACAGCCTACAACACTCCCAGCGGGTACGCAACATCTTGATGGTTCGGCAATCTTGCGAACACGCGGTTGCGGTGTCGTGTAGTCAGGAACCAGGCGATGACTCCGATGAGGTCTGAGACTAACGCGTGGCAGTTCCCGAAACGCACGCAGCACATTGATGCGGCGCTAATAAGAAGCAGTGTTGTGCTGTGCGCGGTACCGGCTCGGGCCGTATACCGACTCCAACCTCAAGCACGGAGACACAAAATTTTTGATCCACGCCATAGTGGAACTTCAGTCTATAGCTATTTAGTATCCAATGCATGATGGTCAAGCTAACGTGGCGGTACATTCCGGCAGTGTAAATGTGGCATCATTGTCATTCATTGAACTGGAATTGCAAGTGGTTAGTGGTTACTTACTAGTTTACAATGTGACAGCCAACTCCTGGAGTCTTGCGTCAGAATCAGTGATACAAACGGTACTTGGCAGGGCTCTGGCACAAGTTGTCCTGACGTTCAACTTGTTGAACAGTAGGGACGAACTTGTAGATCCTATGTTCCAACTGCGGACTTGAATGCTTGGCTCATTCAGCACACGGTGGAAAGGTTCGATCCCTTCCGAGTTCAAAGCGAGTATCACGCAGATCCAATCACTCGACGCGAATCCAGATAGTAAGCCGTCGGATCTGATGACCGACAGGGGGGCAACTTACGACTGAGACGTGCTTCAGAATGTTTGACATCACCCCTCTTTTGGCGATCAATGATTAAGCAACGAACTTGAAGGCACGGTGCAGGATCAAGGATTCAGACGGCCTGGGCCCTATCGCCATCAAGGTCGAACGATTTTGTCCGTGATCCTGGTGCAACACACAGGTGGTTAAAGCAGCTATGATCTGCATGGCACGGCGGAAACTTGGGTCTGACATTGACAGTCAGTTCTGCTCAGCAGCGTATTTGCCAGCTCACAATTCGCTCCCTGTCTGAACGATAGCTCCTGAAACGTCGAGCTTTTGCGACCGGCTAGAGCGCAATTTCAATTGTGCCAGACTCACTCCTTTAACGGTATACGGTATTGTCATACTGACCGCTTGCACTATAACCATGCGGTACATAGACGTTAGCGGCGTATCTTGACATTAAGTCGTCTGTCTGCCTCGCCTCTCGCATTCGGAGAATACAGACCAGATGTGTGAACTGGTACAAGTGACAGGTGACGTTTTAAAGCTCTCCGTATCTTGAACGTTTTCATGACATACATTCTGTTATCCAGAAAGTGCCTTAGTTCCGTTTGGTGCAATTATGTGTGTAAATCAACTACGTTGCATTCAAGAATACCCATCCTCCTTTCTGAGGGGATAGACGTACAAGTAGAAGCGGTACACGGAACTACACATCCGAAGAGGGTCTCGGATCCACGGAACTGGGAGCCAAGGTGCTTCCAAGTTCAGAACAAGCAAGCAGCTGGAGCTATGGAGTTCATTGAAGGTCCATCAAATGGCATAGTGGTGAACGGAGGCATAGCATAGATGCCTCGTGAAATACCAATAGACTGGACAATTCGGGGTGAGTGTTGAAAATAGGACCAACGTTCACTGGACTCACAGTAGTTTGGATCGTGGTAGACCGCGACCACCCACTACTTCAGTACGAAGTATTAAGTTATGGCATCGTTTGACCAAGGATCCGTCACGAGCCGTATGGGACAGGAGTGTGTTACACTTAGCAGTGGAGACTTGAGTGGTTGTTGAGGAGCGATTGACAGAACAATAGAGTCCTGTATCGAGAAGATGTAAATATATGGTACATTCGAACTCAACCTTCGAGAGATGATCATACCTTGACAGAAAATTGGCTAGTGAAGAAACTAGGAGCACTGACATCCTCGCCACAACTAAGTACCCCGTCCCAATCGAGAGAGTCCAAGCCTTCCCCAAGAGGGCGTCGCGCAAATGTGTGATGCCTTGGATGAAATGAATATGAAGGTTCCATTTTCCCCTCGCCGAGGTTGCGAGAAGCCGTGGCAGATTGACCATGTATTCTGATACTGGATTGTCGGAGTAGATATACTCTGATGATTACTCCCCTGCCACGTTGCCCAGTGGCACCCTGACGACCGTCTTGGTCTTGCTCAAGGAATGGGATAAGGGACGCGGGACTACCACGAATCTGTAGATGGAACGGGATTATGTCTGAGGGAGCAAAGGTCTGCACAGAGGGAATGAATAACTAGAGGTGTCTCATGCACTTAAGCATGGTTTATTGCACATCGGCATGCCAGTACTCACGAGACATTCGGCGTGTGCCAACCCGGAACCCTGTGTCATTGGTACGGTGCACATAACTTCATGCCATTCTTCAGGGGAGGATTTCAAGGTAGACATAAACGGTAAATCACTAGGAAGCATCGGCAGATGCGGTCGACTTTGCGGGCGGTACATGAGGGGCACCTTGACACTGAAGGTGAACAATAAGCGGAGTCCTATGTCGCACAAGCATAGCGCGTACGCTTCATGTTCCTTCAAAAAGGATAGAAACTGTCGTGGACGTGACAGTTCGATCGTCAGCGAGTAGGAACAACTCGCTTGAGGTTCATTACTCTCAAAGGTCGGCGGTAAGGCCCGCGTCTGACCATCGTCATCGAAGGAAAGCGGGAAAATGACCCCAAAAGGGATGGTCCGAGGACAGCGCTGTGCGTGAGATTCACTCCACAATACATATGTCGCAGACAGAAAGGTAGTCGAAACAGGAACCCCAGAGGCATGAAGACGAAAGTGGCCCTCGAGCTGAGAGGTCGTCAGGAACTCGACTAGTACAAATATACATAGATCGACACTCACCTTTAATTTCACGGACGTTAAGCCACCTCCGTTACTGAGCGTCACGTCCCCTTGGATGAATCCACCCCGACCGTACATAGGGCATACATCACCGGGATGCTGGTCTCTAAGGACAACGGTAAGGTGGTCTGTGATTCTACGATATACCCCGGTGAGAGGTCGTGATGAGGCACGGCGAGTAAATTCGACGGTTTGCTCTCCTGGCAAGAGCTCACTAGAATAGTGTGGTGAGGGAGAAGAGGGTGTATAAGGGGGCACCGTAATATCATGTTCCATTTTGCACGAGTCAGCGGGAAGGATACTAACTGGATGTAGTGACCTCACCTGTGCGTGCCATTCTATATACACATCAGGGGGTGCATTATGCCGCTCGGCCGTTGACTCTGCCACTCGAGTCAGATCTGCAACTCAAAGGAACGGGGTGGCGGAGCCGCCGAGGGCCACCGTACTAGTAGTCAATGTAAATGTGACTCACTCCCGCGCTTCCCATCGAAGTTAGAACGACCAGGGCATAACGTAACAAACCGTAACGCACAGGGCTGCCAGTTCTGCTTTGTGCCTAGGCGGTGTCATGGGGTCCAAATTTATGACCGGTGAGCAGCAAGCTATGTAATTATTACAAAGGTAAAATGAAGCAGCCTATACATCTGCGGCTGGTTTTCCATCCTTCGAAACTACACTGGGTCCAAGGTCGACAACAGTATAAAAGGAAAATGTTTTGACTTCAGGGGCCTTTGTGGTTCTGGATGGTGTGCCTGCGCCATCCTCGGAAGGCAAAGGGTCATCGGATCGGTATGTATACGAGACCATCATGTTGAACTTTATGTGATCGGTCAGTTCTTTATTATCCATAGTGGAGGATACTACAGACCTTGACACTGCCTTTGAAACCCGGCTTGATATTGACCTCGCCTCCCACAATGGTTTTGTTTGCCCTCCTTTCCAGTACGCCTATACTTTTAACGCGACTGCGCGGCGCCTTGTCTCTAATTCCTTTTCCAGTATCTCCAATTCCAAGTTCATCGTCCTCTACTCCAAACATGTCTTCGTCTTCGTCGTATTCCCACGCCTCTGCGAAGGCCGCGACGGAGAACGACGTGGTTGGCAGCGACACCTGGTATGAACGCCCATCCGCGACTCTTTGGGGAGATAATCGCACTTGGATTGGATCGTATAATGGATTGGTCAGCGCAAGCTGAAAGGGATTAGTTGTCCCTGCGTGCATAACGCCACTTTTGGCATCTATACCGGAGCTTGGAGCCTTGGCAACCATTCTCTTGGCTCCCCCTGTCTGAGGAAAGCCAACAGCAATAGCGGGCAAGTAGTTGGCCGCCACGAGTTTGATCTTGTAACGCACGGACTGTGCCTTTTGTTCTGGCTTAATTAATATATGCCTGCACGCCGGACACCGTTTCGAGACTTTCGAGTGCAGTGGTATTCGATGCGGTCGAAGGTCACTTGAACAAGATTAATGAAGTAACTGCCTTGGCTAAACTCGCTGAAGTTACCTCGAGCGCGACGGCGCCGTCCAGCTGTTTCCCCACCGCTGTTCAAGCTTGGCTACCTCTTCAACGGTTTCCATGTGTCTGAGAAGTTCGACATCCGCGTCGTCTCCACCGCTCCCGAGCTGACTGAAGACAGCAGTTTCCACCCTGCTCTTGTACTCGGGCATCTCGTCCTTGTTTACTGTTCTATCTCGACCGGCACGACTTCGGCCAAGTGGATTGTACTTCCCAACCCCGGGAATATCGCGCGCAAGCGCGGCAGAGGCAGCGGCTGTGGCAGAGGATGTGTGTAGGTGATGAGATGATGCTGCTGGCAAATGCGATGAAGATGAAAGAGATGATGTACGCAGGAAAGGCTCGAAGTGCTCTTTCAAACGTTCGAACTCTAATGATTCTGGGGCAGAGTCTTCGAATTTTTGTAGCTGCGCTAAACACGCCACATCAGCAAGGCAAGCGCGAAGCAGGTGTCGATGCTACTGACCTGCTAGTCCAGTCGGTTTCTCAAACGTGATGTTGACTTCAGCAGAGTCCCAACGACAGTGACCGCAATACAAAAAGTACGGAGCTTCTCCGACATTGCTGAGTGAAGCAGAAGGTCGACCATCGCCGTCGTCTGGAGGATCGGATGCTACAACAGACAGAGTGGAGCGACATATGGGGCAAGAGAAGCAATTTCGTGCACATCTACAGACGATGAAATCGGACATCCACAAAAATCAAGCGTGACTCACCGGTTCTTTTCAGCCCTTACACTCGCACTAGGGACTTCGAATAAGCAGTTTGGGCAGTAATAGCCACTGACTTCAACAGAGACACATCGATTACATCGGACCGCATCGCACTCCTCGCAAAAATAAAGGTTGTGCAGCGGGTGAAAGCTTGCTGAGGACGAAGCGAAGGTCGGCGGTGGCGGAGCCTGCAAGTCTGAGCCAGAGGTGCAAGGGCAGTAGTATTGGATGCTTGGCCACATCTGACTCTGAGTGGTAGTAATAGAGCGGGTAATCCGTAGTACCGTCACCATTCTGGACACATACTCGTTACATAATCGGCAACTCAAACTATGCTGATACAAGTATACAGAAAAATGATCGTCATACATACACGCACGCCAGTGTCCAGTTCACAAACACTTTAGACAATGATCTACTTCCCCTCAGAGATCATATACGATTCTGGCACCTACCCAAGCGTAGGGATAGTTGTGTTGGTACCAGTTACGGACGCTGCGC
>JBBPSA010000304.1:0-11612 GCA_038093355.1 Boletus calvinii | reverse complement strand
CCCAATCCCGCAATCGCACACCTCGCAGCTGCCCTCAACAAGGGCGCAGGCGTCAGCGGTAACCCCATCCATGTCACCCTCAGCGAACGTGAGTGGCCCACATTGCTCCCCGACCCGTATTCATCCCCTTTTCCAGCCAAAGGTTCCCTCACCATCCGCATCGTCCGTTTCATCGTCTTAACCGGTCTAAGTGGTTTCTGTGCGTGCATCTCCCCCACCTTCTTCTCTCCCTCATCCTCTCCCAGTCATACTGGTCATTCTCTCTGTCCTCTTGGAAAACTCGGGCCTCCTCAAGGCTGGAGGTCGCACCACAGAGTTTGAGCCTCTTCAGCAAAAGCCCGTCAAGTTCAGCGACGTCCATGGCATCGACGAAGTCAAGCAGGCTCGTCCCTCGTCTCTTCTCCGCCTCCTTGTCTCACCCTCCCACAGGAACTCGCAGACGTCGTCACCTTTCTCAAAGATCCCACCGCTTTTGCTTCCCTTGGCGGAAAGCTCCCAAAAGGTATCCTCTTGACAGGTCCACCCGGCACCGGAAAGACCATGCTTGCTAGGGCCATCGCCGGAGAGGCTGGCGTTCCATTCTTCTTCTCTTCAGGTTCCGAGTTCGAGGAAATGTTTGTCGGCGTAGGTGCAAAGCGTGTTCGCGACCTCTTCGCAGCTGCCCGCAAGAAGCAACCCGCCATCATCTTCATCGACGAATTGGATGCCGTCGGCGGTAAACGTTCGCAGCGTGACCAGCACTACATGAAGCAGACTCTCAATCAGTTGTTGGTCGAAATGGATGGCTTCTTGCAAACCGAGGGCGTCATCGTCATCGCCGCAACAAATTTCCCCCAGAGCTTGGATCCGTTGGTGTTCTTCGTATCCTCTTCATAACCACGGCCTCATCCGTCACTTGCCTAGTGCCCTCACTCGTCCTGGTCGTTTCGATCGCCACATCGTCGTCCCTCTTCCGGACATCCGTGGTAGAATTCAACTTCTCAACCACTTTATGAAAGACGTCATCGCCAGCAACGGTATGTCACCCCTCATCCTTGCCCTATCATCTCTTATTCCTTAGCCGTCGACCCCATGATCTTGGCTCGAGGCACGCCTGGGTTCTCTGGTGCCGAATTGCAAAACATGGTCAAGTAGGTCCTACTCTTGTTTTCTTGGAAACGGTCACTCACCCAATCGCTCAGCTTGGCTGCTATCCAGGCAGCAAAAGAGGGTTTCAAAGAAGTCATTCTGAAACACTTTGAGTGGGCAAAGGTGAGCCTATTATTTTCTGCGCAGTGTGTATCCGACTGTCCACCAGGACCGCATTGTCATGGGTGCTGAGCGCAAGAGTGCGTACATTGACGACAAGAATAAATTGCTCACAGCCTATCACGAGGTGCGTCGGTCCCGATCAATCAAGGCCCACCGTGCTCTAATTTGTACAGGGAGGTCACGCCCTGGCCGCACTCTACACCGAAGGCGCAATGCCTTTGCACAAGGTTACGTGCGTCCCCCGTGGTCATGCTCTCGGTGTCGTGCGTCACTGTTTCGCAAACAGTCGTGTGTACGATACTCATGTCGTGCCCCTTTCATGGTTTGACAGACCTCTCAGTTGCCAGAAGGTGACATGTTTTCCGTCTCCCAGAGCGAGTACAAGGCGATGATTGATGTGTGTATGGGTGGTCGGGTCGCGGAGACATTGAGTGCGTTTTTTTCTCGCTCACCACCTCTCCGCTGATAATTCCTCGATACCAGTCTATGGTGAAGGTGGCCTCACGAGTGGATGTTCTTCTGATCTTCAAAAAGCGACCCACACGGCAACGCAAATGGTCAAGGTGAGGATTTTCGCGTGTTGCAGGGCTGCCGATAACGAGGACCCTGCACAGAACTTTGGTTTCTCCGGCAGAGTAGGACCTGTCTTTTACAGTGACCAAAACGGACCCGTTAGCCCTCAAACGAGCGAGAGAATCGACTCTGAAATCTTGGGGTGAGTGCGCGAGAAAGGAGGTTTGCAACGACAAATCATCCTGTTCCAGTTTACTTCAGCAAGGCGAGCGACGCGTAACGAAGCTTTTGGAGGATAAGCAGGAGGAACTGCATCGGGTACGTGAATCCTGACATTGCGGCGTGGTGCGTTCTGATGGGACTTGGTAGCTCGCTCGTGCCTTGGTAGAACACGAGACGCTGACTGCTGATGAAGTGAGACAGGTGATCAAAGGCGAGCCCATACGCGACTTGCATGAGAAACTGTCCGTGGAAACGATTCCCACCGAGGATGCACCGTAGTCTGGAAGCATAGAGATACTAGACCTATGATATATTACATTACTCACCTCGCCAATCTGCTAGAAAGAAAACCCACATTTGTGCCTATGCTACGCTAAATGGGGCAAGTAGCCGAGTTCCTTTTATGGATGCACAATAAAAAGCGGTGCCGAGAGGGTGGGGATCGGAGGTTGTGGTTTTCTCCTACCTCCGCCGACGAGAGGCAAGTGAATTTTCTTCCGTATTGACAGAATCTAAAAGATGAAGTAGGATGTGTCATCGCCTGCTCAAGTTTGTCAGACAGACGGAATGCGGTCACAACACCTTCCTCGGCGACTCCCTCTCCGACTGTAATAGCGCATTCTGCACCCTCAGCGCCGCACATCCCCCCAATTGCCACTCTCCCTCAAAACCTTGTACCTGCCGCCGTTATTATGGGTGCGCTCTTTTCCTTTCCTATCCTCGTGCATCCATTCTCATCTGATTATCAGGCAGCCACAACGCATCATCACACACGAAGTCAGTTCCTCGTTACCCAATTTAGATTTCTCATTGATCCACCCTGATCTCCCCTCACACACAGCTCCCTGGAAAGTGTTCAAGATGCCCACAATGACCCACTTGGTCCTTGTCCTCGTCATTATTTCACTCTCTATTTGTACATAGAACCACGACGGAACTTCTATCTCCACAATATTGTAATATAACTATCACTAAGCGCAGAAACCTCGCGCTATTTCATCACGATCATCCACACTGTCTACTCCAGGTCCAGTTCTATCACCATCGCGTCCGCTATCCCGCCATCTCCATACTCGTCCTCGTCCATGTCGTCAGTCCCACGTTGATCCTCCTGCTGTTCCAGTAACAGCGCTTGTTCCCTTTGTTTTGCCTGCGCCTTCTCAATGTCCTCCAGTGTCCACAAAGAAATCCCTGTCTGGTTTTCGTTCGGGTTCTGCGAAATCGTTCGCATGAACAACTTGGATAATGTCACTGCCATATCTGTAGACAGGTTGGAAGCGACCTCGGTGATGTATTGATTAATCCACCGAGGCAGCTTCGCACGCTTATCTGCCCTAGCAAATCGCTTCATGCGACTCAGTAATGAAAATACCAAATTATTTCACATATCTTACCTTGTCCGCGAAAACCATCAGTCCCCAATCCGTCTTACCGCGAAGCACACGTCCGACACACTGCGCAGCGTTTCGCATCGCGTCGAACCCGAGGAATTCAGATTCTCTTATCCGGTACGCATCTCGAAGGTATTCGAGACGCGCTTTCAGGATTCGACTTTCCGTGTATTGATACGGGACTCTGGACATCATCCAGTTCTCGCACGTATGCAGAACACAGCAAACACGCACCCAAACATGATCACAGCACGTCCATAGTTGTGATCGAAATCGATCCCTTCCGACACCTTTCCTCGCGCAACAGACAATAGCACCGCGCCCCGTCCATTGTCGCACGCCTGGAATCAACTTGCGTATCTTTCTAGAACAAGGCTCTAACACAGCTTACCCGTCTATAGTTCTCGAGGGCTATGCTAGTTTCATTCGCGTCCGGCGTTTCGACGAAAATCAGCTTGTTCTTCCACACCTCGTTCAGAATCCCCTGGAAAACGCACGTATCATCAAGACGTGGGTACAGGTGCCAAACCAACATACCATATCATTCCATGCTGCCACAATCGACTCCATGTAAAGATAACTGGGAAAGAAGGCGACGATGCCATCCGGGATGATTTTACTGTACTCGACTAGGATACTCCCAAAATTCCTGACGACGGCAGGATCATTCCGGACCTCGAAACGCGAGCTTATAGCGACTTGGTCGCTGCCCCTGGTAATGACCTGCATGCGAGTTATGAAGGAGTCGTTTCTCAATGCAACAAACCACTCACCAATGGCAGGAAAGCGTTGCGCGTGAGTGTCATTGGATACGTCTCCTGAACTACCGGCGTGAATTGCAACATTTTGGGATACATGTCCAAGGGTGAAATCGTTCCAGAAGTGATAACAACACTACTGAAGTGCTCAAAGACCGGCTTAATAGCCAATGAGGGATCGAGGCACCTGTCTCAAATTCAGAAGATGAAGAAGATCACTGACCACAACACTGACGTGAAATGGAATACAGGATTCGGTACGGTTGCATTATCGGTTTCGAACGGTTCAAGAATGAGTAAAAAGCCTAAGGGTTCAATGGTGATCCAGTACAGTCACAGTACCATGGGGTAAGCTCACCTTTCTCGTACGTTGCCACCAGAGTCGCAAAGGACGCAACTTTCTGCAGTGCAGAATGTTCATCTAGCCGACTTAGTTCCAATGTACGAATCAAAGACTGCAGTCGTTCGGCACAAAACCTAAAGCCCGGAATCAGTAGTAGGAATCATCCAGTTCTATACCACTCACCGTAATGGTCTTCTTTCAATGTAGGTGATGTCTTTAAGATGTTGTAGGAAAGAAAGTGGCGTCTCTGCAACGACATGTAGGACGCGCATGCGAGTCTATTCAGTCGTTAGCGCAACTGCATGGGCGATAGTAGTTCACGCGAACCTTGAGGTATTCAACAAAACGCTTGAGAAACGCGACGAAATGTTCGGCTTTTCTGATGTTTCCAGGTATCGCTTCTTTGAGTAGGTCATCAGGGAGAACTGAACGCTTGTCAGTTATTAATATTCGTGGAGGGCGCTCGGCTCTATAATCACCGGGGTTCGCCATGAATGCATCTTCAGGGGTAGAGTCCGCTGTCGCTTCTTGTAGACCTTCAACCAACTTTGCATACTCATCCTGAAGCTTGACGGCATCGGTTCTCTTGATCCTTTCATGATTTGTCAGTACCCTGAACAATGGTAAGCATGGTCCCTACTCGTCGATTTTTTCACCGAGTTTCGTCACACTCCGTGTAGCCGAGTCGAGCATGGGTCGTGTAAGGTCGATGCTAAGAGATTCTATACACACATTATCTGACACGGCGATGAGCCAGATAAGAAAAATGGTCGTTAAAGTCTTTACTGACCTATATTGTGCGCTTCATCAAACACGACAATGGCATCTTTGGACAGCTCTTTTGACACTTGCTCAGCAACTTTAGGATCGATTAAATAATGGAAGGAATATATGATCACGTCGACAAAGGGCATCTGGTCAAACGGCCATGAATATCGGCAGACCTTTCAAGGGGCGCAAGACCTACCATTCTTCGTACGGTAAAGTAAGGACATGTGCCATTCTCTCGACCGTGCTGGAGTACGTCCGCAAGCGTCCATATGCCGGGTGATATAAGAGTTCCGGGCTCGTATCCCCCTAGGTTCTGCCAAGCTATCGCATCTCCTGTTTCTAAGTCGAAATTAAAAGATAGGTACCTCATGCCAATCACAAAGCTCCACTGATCCAGGGTGCGCACGGCCTTTCTCGCATACCGCAGAGTTGGTTAGGTCACGACACCGTGCATCGACGACTTTACCCTTCTTCTCTTTGGAAACCTGGATGGAAGGCCTGCGATTACACGAAAGAAAGGATGCAACGATAGGGTATACCCATGTCCCATACGCACCTCTGGGTGTATGCACAGGTTTTTCCGACTCGTCAAGCCGAGGCCCATGAAGTTCTCTTCCTTTTGCTTCTGCTCTGGTGTTTCAGCACACGAAATTCGATATTTCATTAGTCTTTTCAACTCGGAGAGAGCCTTTTCAATTTCCGGCACGGTACGTGAGCAGTATATGAGTTTGCGTTTCGTTGGGTGGAACTGCGGGTAAGAAGTAAGTCTTTGCGACGTGATACAGCAAGGTTTCGACGTACCTGTTGATAAGATACAATCAGGGATAAGAGGGAGACAGTTTTCCCTGTCCCAGAAGGCATTTCTAGGACACAGTGCCCCTGAATGGACAATAAACACGATCATACTTTACAGCGTAACTGAAAACGTACCGTAGCATCAAGTGTCCGCTTGAGATCACACATGTATGCATATTGTTCTAAGAGTGTGGTGAGTTCAAGTCCACCAAAATGTGGGCAGACACACCAGGATAAATTCGGTCGTAAGGAAAGATGATCTAGGCAATGTGCGGTACACAACTTTCCCCGGTCTGAAGCAAGCACGACGCGACACGTACCGGTAGGTTATCGATAAAGAACTTCATATCCCAGTGCACCGTGGACTGACGAAAATGGTGGATGGTGTGGTGAGTTGCATAGCACGATTACGCGCCTTGTTTTCTGTGCGGACCACGTGATCAAAACTGGATGAAGGGAACAACGGTCATTGCATGATCATTTGTACGCTCAGAAGGTACACAGCACAATATGTTTGCACATTTATCATCAAGAAAATAGTCCCAGAGAATACATAGGATGTCGCATAGGAGGGTCAGAATTTCACCGAGGTATATTGTATTCAATCATGCGTCCTCGGACAATCCTTCTCGGGGCTAACAATGAAAGCCAGTCACCACATGATCCAATTTCAGTCAGCTGCGATCTGTTGAGTAGCTGTTTCCATGACTTGTTGGACGCCATTATTCCCAATACTGTGAATCAAGTTGAGTAGCACAGAGGGTCTAATTGTGGGAAAGCCGCACTTGCTATAACCATCATTGGGTGAGATTCCCGTCGTATCATTACTTGGAGAAATTGGAGTTGTTTGAGAACTCTGTGAGATGCCGGTGGCTCCGGGTGAAATCGTCGTGCCAGTTTCAGCCGTCAAATTAGTTTGGCCCCACTGTTACACGAGCACACCTCAGTATGCAAAGCATGGCGGTCAGCTGACTACGCGAACCTGATACTCAACGATGCCGCCTAATCCGGCGGTGATTCCAGCTAAGTTCGTTTAGATAGTGAGTTACTCAGGTCCATCACAACTTGGGGCACATACTATTTAACCATGTCGAGTAAGCATCTGTCTGCTGCTGGTTTGTCACACCATATGTGGAAGAGCTGGAATTAAACGCTATAAGAATACATCAGTCGTCGCAGGATCCCTAGCTGGCTTCTCGAGGCCACGTACAGACACCAGAAGTATATGGTGCAGTGGTCATGTTGAAGGGCACGAAGTCTGCAGCATTTGTTCGCGTCACCAAGCCGAAGCCCGTAAGCGCCAAAGGTTTTCCAACACTTGGTGGGTTTCGTTGTTAGATTCAGATCTCGCATACAAAGGCAACAGACTTACGCAGCTCCCGACTGAGCTTGCTTGAGAATCCAGTCAATACCCGAATTCAGCGTGTTCGTGTAGGAATCCAAGTATGGATCGGTGGGACCATAGGATTGCTGATCGGGGAAGAGCATGAACGAGCCGAAACCAACGTTCGGAATATTCATAATATCCTGACTATCGACTCCATAAGACCCGTCGTAATTCGAACCGACACTTTGGGTTTCTTGTCGTCTGGTAGCTGTGTAATAGCTGAGTAGACAGACATTTAGGGTATTCACGAAGCTTACGCGTGGACATCCATCGCCCTCTAATACGGATGCCATCCTGCTTGAGGGTTCCAGCAATTTTAGCAGCCTCTCGGGTGCGTCGCCTGGATTCGGCGCGCTCACGGAGTATCTGTTCTGTAGTTACCGGAACAGGCTTGCTACGCCTCCTTTTTCCTGGCGCGGGAGATGCCGATGGCGATGGTGCAGGAGCAGGAGCACGGTTCAAAGGATATAATTTGGGGCAGTCGGTGCACATAAAACCCGATGTTCTATTGTGGATGTATCTATCGATTACTACTCGTGCCTGACTTGGAAACTGCCAACACTCACCCTGCGGAAATGAGGTGATTAGGATCAATGGAGCGAATGTGAGCCGCCACGGCAGCGTGCCACTGTGTAATGGTCTCCGTCGTGCAGTCCGGGCTGGAAGGGATGGTGGAATTACACCTAATATTTCCTATGGATCAGCAGTGTAGGAATCCTTTATAAGTAGAACCGTAAAACCTCGGATCATTTGCAAGCTCCCAGCTGAAAACGGCAGGACTATTGACATATCGTGAAACGACTTGGGTCGTGAAATTCATGAAAGCGTTCAGGATGGATGGATTCGTGTAGAACTGATCGTGAGTTTCAAGACCAAATTGGCGAACATACAGATCCATGCCACCTATCTCGTCATAAGAAGCGGCGTCTTGAGTGGACAAAAATGAACACCGACCGTAGTCATTAGACAAGTAATTCCGCGGTAACGAATTATTAGTGCCGGGGGTGACATCGCGAGTGACGATGGCGCTGTCGTTCAACGTGCCATCCGAAAGAGGTAGCGGGTACCAGTTGTTGGTGAGAGATAAGATAACGTAGAGTCCGTATTTCTCAGCCATTTGAACGACAGTATCGAGCTTCTGGAGACCATTTGGGCCATCGTTGATTGATACTGTCCCGTTGCGAACAAGTTGGAACCATGTGCCATTTATCGGGACAGTATCGACATCTAGTTGATCTAAGTAAGCGATCTGGGTCCGAACCTCAAATGAAGGGCTCACCATTGAATGCCCATAGCCGAACGACTTTGATACCGAGGGCGGAGATATTGCCGAGGGTATACCAAATGTCCTCATTCGTGTTTATGGCGGGCAACCAGTAGGCATTTGTACCGATATACCTAAAGTTACTGCAAATCATCACGGTCAGGGATTGAACGCCAAGAAGGTGCCGACGTTCTTACCTCCCATTCACTGTGAATGATGTGCCATCTGTACCGATAAAAGGACTGTTGTGTCTCTTGACAGTGGTCCTTGAAGGGTTCGTCAGAGCTGCAAGCACTAGGGGACTCAGCAGGAAAAACAAAAAGAGAATGGACATGACTTGGCGTCAATGCACTCCAACGGCACTGTGTGGAGACAGGAAGGCAACGAACGGGGTAGAAAGTGTCACATCTTTTATAGAATCAAGTTAATAGATCGATACACGTGCACATGCATTTCTTGTGCATCTTCCATTTGGGAGAGCACCGGTGTTTCACCTCGTCAACGGACATCACGCGGAGTCGGACGGCATTCGTGGTTGGTGAGAAACGCGGTGGAGGGCAGGCCCCGGAGGCATCATCACTGGTCGGTGCGGTGACAAGTGACCGTTAGATCTGGCACGAAGTTGTCTGCGTTAGAGTTAGTGTTTTTTTTAATCCTGGTCACCCGGACGCGCCCATCATCAGGTGATCCTTCACGTGACATGATAGTTGCTATTTTTTTTATCTCTGCAGTAATCATTTCATTAATCAGTTATGCTACGAACGTCCTCCCTGCTGCAGCGCGCTGTTCGGCCTTGCCTCCCCCTTCCCCCCCGCCGTCACCAGTCCCAAGAGACCCGTCAGACGCCTCAAGGACAGTTCATACAGGACCACTTCGTTACCTCTGCAGGGGTCGCCATCAATGTGTTCACTCGCTTCGCCAAATTCTCCCTCCTTGGCGTTTTCGGTCTTGGATTCACTGGCTGGACGGTTTTTGAGGCTACTCACATGTGGGTAGAATCAATCGAACTCGCATTAAACCTGGATGATGAAACTCGGCGGTGGGAATGGAACCAGGACGCGGAAAGGTGGACAGGTGGCGAGCTTGGCGGAACAGACCCCGCCCTCGGCTTTAGAGCAAGGCATCTTCTTCGGGGTTCCTGGATGGCAGAAAACTGGGGCGTGGGCTCCACTATATTTTCGGACAACGGTCGCATGGGCAGCCTCAATGCCGTCGAGGCTCGCTTGGATTTTGCTCAGAATTATATAGACATGACCATCAAGATCGCCGAAACCAAGATCGCGTCTACGAAATTGCGGCCGCAAACATTTAATGAACTCCTCCTTCGCCATGGCACCATATTGGAGCGCATCGGAACGAAGGAAGCTTTATTTGAAGCTCGATCGAGATACGAACGCGTCTGGGCCAGCCTCCCAGGCAAAGGGACAGACGTCGCTCGCATCGCTTTAAAACTCGGTGATCTCAATTTCAGACTCGGAGACTCTAGTGATGCACTTGCTTGGTGGACGCGATCACTCAGTTTGTCACAAGGAACTCAACAAATTGAAGGCTCCGCTGTTCCTACTATATCTCAATCCACGCCTTCATCTCCGTCAGCACAACGGACGCTCACATCCACACTTGTCTCATTATCCGCTTACTATTCTACATCTGGTCAACTAAAGCAGGCTCGGCAACTTCAAGAAGCTGCCCTCGCTCTGTTGCGTAGCATCTCTTCTCCTCCGAACCTCTCTGCTGCTTCTCCACCTCAGATGTTGCACTCGTTATATCTTCTCCACCGCTCTTCGCTCATTTCCATCCACCTCGCTGAAGTACTGTATGCGCTCCGGTCACCTCGACAGTCGTCCTTTGATTACCTGACGAGAGCTGCAGAATCTTCCGAGCGTGTTGCTTTGGCTCTCACTGGTTTACCGTTCAACCCGCCTGACGCAAAAGGATCAGGTGTTGTTCATACTCCTGCACCAGGCGCCCCTATTCTTCCGCGGTTTTACAAGTCCCACGCCATGCGGAAGCCAGCAACGGGGTTGTTGCGCGACGCACGTCGTACTGCTGCTGAGGCATGGAATTTGATGGGAATTCTCAATGAGCAAGGCGGTGATATGGAGCGTGCTGTTATATGCTACGAACGGGCAGTTGGATGGGCTGGTGTTACTTCCGATCAAAGCTCGCCGGGCGAGGGGACGCTGGAGGCAGACTGGAAGGTTATGTGGGCCAACTACTCGCGAGCGCGAGATGCAATTAAGAAACAGGAGAGTCACGCTTAGGATGTACTCTATTAGTGTAAAGGTCACGTGTTGGCAAAATTGAACCAAAGTAGCATAGATTTCTTCTCGTCCTATGACTAGAGGCTGATGTTTGCACGCACTCGTTTCATACGCCTATCAGTCAGATTCAATTCCACTGTTGCACGTCCATTTAACTTTCACATAGGCGTTAGCTGGGCCCCAAAGCCTCCGGATCCAAAGCTCCCGCGCTTTCATACTGCTTTCTCCGCAGGCTCTCAGCTAGGAAAATGGAGGGATGCAATGCTTGCCCATCCAATCCGTTCCCTTCCCA
The DNA here is from genome assembly GCA_038093355.1 of Boletus calvinii. NCBI lineage: Eukaryota > Fungi > Basidiomycota > Agaricomycetes > Boletales > Boletaceae > Boletus > Boletus calvinii. Next base: position 361 of record JBBPSA010000304.1, on the reverse strand, counting down.
AGGACGCGGGCGAAGATTTCTTTTATCATACCGAGGCGCGTCCCCTTGTGTTTATACTGCTCCACCTCTCGCTCATCCTTTCCGTAGATGCGCAATGGCTCGGTAGGTAAGCTTATTTTCTTTTTCCTTCCTTAGCTCACCTCAGCGTTTCGTCTTCAGGGAGTTGCATTCGGTGTAGCTGACGGTGTTGGGGGATGGGTTGATTCAGGTGTTGACCCCTCTTTGTTCGCTCAAGCCTTGATGTATCACTCCCACAACTGCTCGCACGATTCTTGGGCAGGGGAGCCAGAGGTTGACCCCACCCAGGATCACGAACACCACGAGGGCGTTCGAGGTCAGGAGATCACCCCCTACGACTGCC